>DVXP01002841.1:0-12111 GCA_018235645.1 Junonia grisea | reverse complement strand
TAGTATCGTTGAGTTAGTATCCCATAACACAAGTCTTGAACTTATTTTGGGGCTAGCTCAATCGGTGTGATTTGTCCGTATATTTATATTTATTTATTATTTTTGTGGTAAAATTCTGGAAAGAAACTGAAAATTATCAAATAAATATCTTAACATTTTTGTTAGAATAAAAAAAGCACTCAATCGAATTGCGAAGGCCTACCCTTTTGGAACTCGTTAAAAATACTTCTAAATACGAATTCATTAAAACAAACCATTACCGGGCAATAAAATAAATCCGAAAAGAGTTTATATTTAAATTCTCGCAAAATATAAATTACAAATTAGAAATTAAATAAAAAAGTCTAACACTAAGGATTTTTCCAACCTAATTACTGTTCTAATCGTTGTAAGAGCCCTTGCGAATGTATACTGTATGAAACTGACTGACCTACTTAAATTGGCCGTGTTATATTCATTACAATTACATTGGACCTTATTTTCTAAGTCATAAGGACTGAAATTGTAAGTCACAGGATGTACCTGACAGATTTAAGTTACACATGATATGTGTATTCAATTTTGAACTCTATCACGTATGTAATAAGATCTAAATAGGGATCTTGTTAGTTGGTTTTAACTAGTGTTGAGTGTCATGAGATTTCTATTGCTAAGTAACGTTTGTTTAGACGGCTGTACGGAATGTGTGAACACGTAAATAGGTGCTACATAACATAATTAAAATGAGAAATCCTGAGATGTAATTTTCTTTCTTTATTTTGACTCTGGCTTTTTCTCGGAACGTTTCTGCTTAACAGTAAGATAATAGATGCTACGACCCGGCCGCGGTATGGTGTAGCGTGTTTCCTGCTTTAATCTTCTGTCAAAGAATTTTTATCCAAGAAAATTATTTTTAAAAATCTGATTTTGAAATAGAAAAGACTAGAAAACTTATTATCCAATATTATAAATATGATTTAAAAATATTTCACAATATTTCAGACAGCTCACATTATGAACTCCATCAAAATAAACTACAGAGGGTGCCAAAGTAATCGATATACATACATACTCGAAATAAACGCAACGAAATGTAAACTTTTCTTTCAGAGCAGTCAGATTAAATGCAAGTGGTTCTCAAACTTATCTATGCTTCCCCATGCATTACACCGTTCTTAACCCAACATCTCTAACATAAAAAAACAATTTCTGTAATACAGGACATCATAAGTATTCGCATCTACATCATCATGCATCGACATCTAGCAGTTTCTCAGACTTTTACCAGGGTCTAATTTATTCTAGCCTAAGTTTTAACTGGTTACACAGAGCGATTGCCGTCTGACTTCCACAACACATAGGGCAAGTAAGCCCTCCCATTTGTCGTCAGCCAATCGCAGTCCACTGCTGGACATAGCCCTCCCATTTAGACTAGAATATTTACCTACTATCAGTAACGATCGTTATCACCTGATAACAAATCTATAATAAAAGACATGTGAAGTCAATTTACGGGGTTAATTCGGTACAAAACGCGTTTCAAGCATTTATGCAGTATGCACCAGTACTGACCCAGTTTAGGGTCGCAGTCATGCGAGATTGAGTCAAACAATAAAATCCCATTAGTCGACGCGGTTTGTCTTTATTACCGCCGGCTATTTGTTGTGCAAATTCAGCTGATATTCTATAGGGAAGTTGTGAATTTTTCCCAAATGTTCCCTTCATTGGTTTACCGCGATAAACGAAATGTGTGATTTCAATTTGTTAATCATACCGATTGCAGTATTTATAATGGATACATAACGCTTCACACTTAAATAAATAGCTATTATAAATTTACAAATCAAATTATGAACTAGTATTATGAATAAGAAAGTTTACGTGTGCAGCTCATTGCTTCCTTAATATATTTAAAATGATTTACAAGCGAATATCTCGTTAAATTTAATAGAGAAATTTACCATAATCGCTACTTTAATGTTTTAATTTAAGAAGCACTTAGAATAAAAGTTAAACAACGCGAACTAATTACTCTTGGCTAAAATTTTCATTTAACAGATAATGAGAGCGATTTATACCCTGTCGTTTCTTTATGGGTTAAATAATAAATTTTAGTATATCCTGCATAACGCCGTCATTAACATATACCCTCGAGATTGCTTCACGTCAATACATAGCTTTGAAACTAATACATTGGTCACGTACCAACGATAGTTCAGACCGTTACAAATGGCTTTGGAAATTGTGATATATTTACAAAATAAACTGCACTTGCTTATCTTGAAAGCTATGAATATTATTCGCAACCAAGAGACCTGAACTTTAGGAATAATTATTTGAACACAATAATAACGGATGCACGAAAATTAATAATTGTCAAACAACTTTCACAATTCGCCAATTTGAGAAAATAATTTTAATACCCATATTGAAATTTAGAACTTATTCTTAGCAGGAAGTTACATGTTTTAAAAATCTAACGTAATCAAATGTGTTCGGAATTCGTTTTATTGTAATTAAAAATTTCAATGACTATACATATCTCTTATTAGAATAAATAGATTAATTCCTAAGAATTAGTATTTAGGACCTAATCTTTTACAATCAAGTGATATTCCTGTTCTAAATTCTTACATAAGAAGCAACCGACTACGGGATCAGTGTGCCTTTTGAATGCTTTTGAGCCCTCGCAATTTTCGTTAGAATATTGTGACGTGGAGGTCCATTAGGACATGCACTACACAGTTTGGGAACCTATGCATAAAACTATCGAAATTGTACCAAACCAAAATGAGAATAAACCAAAACAAAAATAGCTTAAAAACATTGTAAAAGCAAATCTTACAATGTAGCATGCAAGCTTAACAATATGAAAACAAATCTACAAAACATTCCATAAAAGTGCATCACTAATCCATAGCTAACACATCGATACAAGCAATTAATCACGTCGACACAGTCGTAACAGCGAACAAGTTCAAAAGAAGTTCCCGCAGCACTAGTTTGAATTGCAGCGATGAATTATTACCGTTGTTTCTATTTGTCGACTTTTGCACAACACTAGCATGAATTGCTATATAATGAAATTATCGACGATGAATTGTAGAAGAAATGTAACAAGAATAATGGTCTTAGATGTGTTTGACAATTTTCATATTAAGTTTTTGTTATGTTATATAGATTGATACTTTATTTTGGTCATACTTGTAATTGTTAAACTGTAGTTTTAATATAAAGTGCTTGAAGGATATTTGATTGACGTATTTCTCAAATTATTTAAAAAAGTCTCATTGAACATACGTATCGGCACATGAATAATGTATCATGTGACAATTAGGTTTATTCAATGAAAGAATCATTAAAATATTATCAGTTGTTGTAGACCCTAATATTTTAAATGTTCTAATGTGCGTGCATTATACAATATCGTTAGAAATCTTCAGCAAAGTCAAATGACCTTCATCGTAACGACCCTAGCATAGATCTTATCAGCTAGCCTGATAACGAAAGTTCAGTCAATAACTTTGATTAAAAAAGTTTAATAATGTTTAAGATTATAACGACCTAAAACACATAATTTGTTTCGAAGTGTCGGTCCATTGTTTTCAGATTCTATACCTACTTCAATTTAAGTCTCATAATTAAGCTATAACAAAATGTAATATCACGGTGAAAATGTTTAAACGGTATAAAAAAGTTGATTTTCCGGTTTAAAAAGCGTAATATAAAATATGTAAATACCAGTGTCACTTGCGGCGGCAGAATAAAGTCACGTTCCCGACACACTTCTTTCCTTCATCTATATTCATCATTCTTTTCACGCAAACCCGACTTTGTGCATTAATATTAATTATATTTAAGAATAAATATTAATAAACGCCGTCATGAATCAAGAATGACATGAAATTTGATGATATTAACATAAGGGTTCATGTTTGATTGAAAAACGACTTTGATATTAAAAAATATTCGAACGAGATGTGATATGTCCTGACGTGAACATGTAAGAATGACAGAACAAAACGTAGTACTAAATAAAGTTTATATCCTTAGCAATTCAATTTAATCTATCCTTATGTATATGGAACAAGATATCCGGCTTGGAGGACCAAATTGTACTTTGAGAATCTGTGAAATAGCAACTTCATAAGTCACATCTTTGTATCGAATATAAAGTTTACCTTTTCGAAGTTGTCGTGCTAAGCTAAAATCTCATGATGTATTCTGGAACGAGAAAGTACCTGAAATGAAAATAAACATTTTTAATATTTAGCACTTTAAAAATAATAGCGGCAAAAATACACAGTCTAGTAATGGTAATTAATTTTAAATTCAGTTCTAAAGTAATAATCGACAATTTAATTTCTAGACGAAAATAAAAGAGTTAAATTTTAAACTTTTCAATTGATTTATTAAAAGAAAATTTAAAACGAGTTCTCTGAGTTAGATATTGTCACCTGTCAATGGTTCGATACAAAGCGTCTTTTTTTTATTTACGAGAATTTGCCCATTCAAATGTATTCCGAGACAAAGTGTAACGCCTCAGTGTTGCATTGATCGCTCAATCTTACACTTATTGAAGTCTGTCTCTTTCGAATTTAAAAGAATAGAACGGGACAGTTGATGTAAATTCAAAACCATTTATCCCAGCCAGCGGCCATCCGCAAACTACACTCCTAGTTATTAAACGCCACCTGAATAATTCATAACATGAGGATAGATCGAAATAACTTCGTAAGTTTTATTGACGCTCAGTGCAATAAAGTTTAAACTCTATGACCGACCGAAAAAGTCCAATTTGGCACGATGAGTTAAGTAACATTTTTATATCTGTCTGTCTTCCTACAGCCTCGGGGATTGGAAATCAAAGGAGTTAAACGGTAAAGGGAATCTTAACTACGTTGACTATTGACTTCTTTCGGATTTCTGTCACCTGCTAAGATATTGGGAAAAGTTCTATGAACTTTTTTGTCGCTTGAATTTTCTGTGAGGATTTTCCTTTTTCATTTTAAAGCTAGTAGTGGCTTGGGTTTCTTCGGCGTCTTAGCAAATACATACGACATATATATGGAAAAAAAGTTGGTTCGATTTAAAAGAAGTAAATTAAATTAAAATTATTAAGTTTAAACAATCTAAAATGAGAAACCTTACTTAATTGTTTCGAACACAATTTAATCTAGAAAACTTTTAGGAGTTTCATTCTTTAGTATCATTATTTATTTCTTAGTACCTATCTACGTTTTTTGAGACACTGAAAATATAATACATAAAAAAGTTAATACTTTATCCTCAAAGAGAAAATTAGCTTTTGTTTTTCACGTCGTATTATTTTACCGTTTTTGACAGACATGAAAATAAATTAGATGTATATTATTCTTTTAAGACAACTGGTAAAAAAAAAAATTAAGGATACACGGTAATAACAAACTTAAAATTAATAAATGTTTATACGTATCCAG
The DNA here is from genome assembly GCA_018235645.1 of Junonia grisea. Classification (NCBI taxonomy): domain Eukaryota; kingdom Metazoa; phylum Arthropoda; class Insecta; order Lepidoptera; family Nymphalidae; genus Junonia; species Junonia grisea. Next base: position 6,673 of record DVXP01002841.1, on the reverse strand, counting down.
AATCTATTTATAATTAACAAACTGATTTAAGAATCTAAGACGGAATTCGAATTGCAGGTGTCGATTATCAGGAAATAATGGGATTGACGATTAAAAATTCATTCGATTCCAAAGCCCTAGCTGTCTCTGAGGCAGTTAAATTTAAAATTGAAGATTCTCACAAAACGTTTGCCCTTTCATGGAAGTGCCAGGATCCCAAAGTAATTAAGCTTAAACACCATAATTCAGAAGAAGTTAGAAAAGATTCCAACCAAAGAATTAGGGACACCCTTATGGGTGGTTTACATAATAAAACAATTGTGGGTGGACCCCACCAGGCCCCCTCTTTTTAGCGCGATAATACATTATTTGACGTGAATTATGTGAATTATTCGCGTTAAAGCGACTCCCACCACAAAATTTTAATAATGAATTAAAACATCTCTTTAAAATGTAAATTTTTAATTAGGATGGCGTCGCCGCATCGACGCTCCTGCGTTTCGTCGTAGATGCCTAGAATTTTATGGTAAAAGTAGAATTTTCCCTCCATTACATTGTCTCGACGGCTTACATTACTTAAATATACATCATACACCAAAAAATAAACTCCAACCTGATAAAATAAAACTGTTCAACAAATGTTACTCAATTTTAACTTATTCAATTACATTAAAAACATAAAACGATAACAATAATATTAATTCAGAACTTGTAGTTGAATACTTAATTAAAACCAATATAACTATTATTTAAAACAACGAAGATAGTGAAAGATAAACAGAAGACCTAAAACAAAGAGCACAAGTTATTCACGAGTATGATTTGAACGTTACAGCTGAACGAATAGGTAACAACGGACCGAAATCAAATAAAGACCGTACCTAATAACATAACAGAACTATAGACCATTTCGAATAATCTTTTTAAGTTCATGGCGTATTAAACAATTTATTAGGCAGTTAAAAGAGAGTTATCAAACCAGAAATGGCTCAATTAATATTCAGGACGGAGAGAAATAAGTTTGTAATGAAATTCTTGGACTGAAAAGTAAGCGACAGGAATTTGATGATGGTATAACTGTTTTTGATATATTTGTCTTAAACGCCTCGTAATTTGTTCGGATAACAGACTTTTTAATAAACTTTTTGTAACCGTAAAATAACTGTGGATCTTGAATTATGTACATTATATCAATAGCTTTGAAAGTTTTCTTATGTACGACATTGAGTAATATGATGATTTATCTAATTTGATTTACACTATTATTGAAAAAATGTTAAAAGAAATTTATATCATATGGAAATTTTGAAGAATTATCTTTGTCACCATTTATCGATTGTTAGCACAGAATATTTTACGAAACGAATATTTTATTTTTTACGAACGTTCGGATTAACACCTACCTTTCACTTATTTGTGGAAATACACACAGATACGAATTCACGAGTATTCGAAAATTTTAAAAGCAAAATTCTAAAAAATCTTTACACGTTCCAAAAAAATATTTAATTAAACCTATCGGTGAAAGGGGCCAACAAAAGGTCCTTTACAAACAAACAAGTTAAAAGCAAATTGAAAGTACCATCATCCCTTTGTCTCCGCAAAGCTTAAAATCGATCTACCATCGTTTAATAATATTTCTATAAGAAAATCACCCTTTTCTCACCCGCCGTTTTACGTTCTTTGTTCCTGAAAGGCCAAGAACAAAGTTTTGATAATTAAATTTTTATATCCTCTTTTCGAGTTTTTATTTAACGAGGCGGAATATTTTTAAAGGGTAATGACAAAAAGGAACCGTTTTGTTATATAAGAGTGATGACAAAAACGACTAATTAGCTTCTTTCTCGGAGTCTCGTCGTGATACCCTGTAATTACATGAATTACGTTTGAAGTATTGAAATAATTCCTCTATAGAAGACCTTGGTAGTGGCGCGGATTTACGTTTTCCCCATAATGTTATTGCATTCAGACCTGTTAAGCGAAATATTTTTTTTAATTAATTTCTCAGGATTTTCGGCAAAATAATTTTATTTATCTATACATGTATGTACGGTAAATGAAAACCCTAATAGCTTGTTACCAAAATTAATTTATCAGAAAATTGTAATTCATTACACTAAGTAATTTTCGGAAGAAGACATTAGGCTCCCTCCCCAAGGAAACTTTAAATATTGCAGATTTATGCTAAATGTTAGAGTGGACTCGGAATTTTTATTGCCGTCTAAAAATAATTTCGAATTCAGCCTTAACCTCTAATTCGCCTTTTAAATGAAAAAAATTAATCACATTAATTGCTCTTATAGGTATTCGATTTGAAAATGATGTTCCAGCCGTTGAAAGAATTTTTCTTGTTTTATAATGTAGTAATAAAACATAAACAAGTTGTGATTTATAATTAAATCTTCTCTATAAATATTATCTCTTAATATAAATTTAATTTGTCTCGTGCTTCGAAAAGAAAAATTAGGCAAAACGCTGTACATCACAAAAAATGACATAGAAAAGTTAAACCAGTAAAGTAGTTAAAATGACTATGCCAGTTTCGAATTGAAAAGAACTTTTATAATGAGATTTCTAAACATTAGCAGAAATTACGGAGGACGTTAGTAAAAAAAATAATATAGACGTCGCCCCGAGAGATTCAGGTAATTTAGATGATTTTAAGGACTTTTCAAACGACGCAAGAATTTTTACAAAAACCTAATTTATCAAAATAATCTCGAAACTTTCTTGCCTTTTTATCACAGAGCGTTTTATATTTTTACTTTGCTCGAAAATCCTTTAGCGGTAATTAATGTCCGCGAACTAAAGGAGTGAGACGTAGAGACGGTCATTGACCGAGCTGTTACCTATAGAGGCCGAATTAAAAAAAAGTTCCGATGAAAGGCTCGGTAGGATGAAACTCATCGACATGTACCTAGATACTGGAATATTAATATTGAAATGAAGAGCCAGTATTAGGTAATCACGCGATAAGCTTATCGCACACGCCGGAAACTTCATAATGAGACATAAAATAGGGGTAATTCATTAAATTTTAATTACGTTTTACGATGTCACTTTGTGATTTTAAAATTATTATTTTATTAAAGACGAAGTTAAGACAGAACATGTAATCATAAATTAATTAGTAATAATCAGTTTGTTTATAATGGATTGCACTGTAGCAACAATAAGTAAGGTGGCATGATATAATTAGATAAAAGAGCTACATGTATTGTTTTTCTACGATCGTAAAACTGATCCGAAAACCATTTCGTCATTCTAACATGAAAATACGACACAGACACCGCCAATACAACTGTAGTTTTTTTTTTGACATCGGCACCGTCCCGTGATTACGTACGAACATTCATATTTTTCATGCTTCCTGATTTCCGCTTTCAGCAAAGCAATCCGCCTAAATCCCCCTCATCAAAAACTTTTATTCCCGCTTTTTCATTCTTCTAACATGGCTGAAACGTCTATAGTCTAAATGAAGAGAGCGATTCGAGAATTGCCCCCGTACTCGCTCCCCACTTGTTAAGGATTAAGGTATCCTTTTGTGGAAAATATTGCAGAATGTGCGTTTAATCTGAGCGGGCCCACGCCTGGTTGGTTTTTTGTAGGAAATTTTTATTTTTATTCAAGATAATCTCGGAGCAATTCCGCTGGCGATACGTACTCCTACTTAACGGTGTTCCGTAGTAATTTGGATGCCTTAATAAGTTGAACAGATGTACAGCGGGTGAGGGAGAGGAAATATATTATTACGGTACCGATACTAAACGCTTTTTGCAAATGGCGACTCTTTTTCCGTTTTTAATTTCTTTTGTACGTTATCAATATTGCAATCATCGTTTCCTTCTATTTGCACGAATGGTCTAGACTTTTTTATTACTTCAAGCAAAATTTGCACATTTAAATAAAAATGAAGACAAAGCACAAAACACCTTAAGTTCATTGCCATTGTATCCTAAAACAGTTATTTTAAAAAGAAATAAAAAAATAGACTATTTAAAACCTTTTAAAATTTAATAGCTATTTTAGAAAACCAATCTTCAATGTCGATAAAGTTCGCAATAACCTTAACATAAGACAGAATAATTTGACAAGGACAATATTATTATAAGATCCACCGTAGTCTCGACAATCGTAAAGATAACACATATTAATTCCTATAATTCATCCCCAAGAGCGCCATACCTTACGATTCCAGCCATCTTAATCACATAAAACGGTCTATACGTCTCTCATTCTGATATTATTGTTATCTTCAGCGACGACTTGTTTTTCTTCAGATATACCTAAAATACAATATTGTAGATGCGAATCTATTCGATTTACGTGATATTTAAATTTAACATTACCAACTTTTACCAAAAATATCATACAGTGCAATATTAAATTTAATATTCGATTTGAATCCATATTTTTGTATGTTAAAAAATTTGTGGATCGCTTCCCAATCTTTCCACTTACATAGACTCTATTGATAAATTTTATTGCAATTAAAATTTGAATTCGACGCTGTCTGAGGGCGTCCTGTTTTGCGAATATTCGGCACTAAATTAAGGTAGGTCTTCGTTTTAATATTGCTGAAAAATTTAATATCAATGGTTAATGATAAGATTTCGGAACCAGTATTTAATACTTGACCATATAAAATACGAATGAATGAAATACGATTGTTATTATTTTAATTTACGTATATCATTTTTACGTAAAGGGCCATTATGATGATGACGTGTATCCTAGGTATCTTTTCACTTCCGCAAGTCAACCAGGAAAATACTAGTAAAATAGCAGATTAACATTAAAGATTACTGAAATCTGAGACTTGAATATGTGCCCTCAAGTCTGAGACTTCACATAAAATGTACCTTGTAAAGGTTCAACCCACACGAGGGTCTAAAAGCGCATACGCCAGATAATATAAAGACGCACACACAGACAGACATCGAGCCGTGCCACAGCCCATAGGTTCGTCTATTGACGCAGCCCCGTCAAGCATGTCTCTTCGTGAGATAAGATGCTAGGGTTGATATATTGGATATTTTGTTGATTAAATATTCACGATTATATTATACGCACTATTAAAAATTATTTATGCGACGGTCCTTGCTTTTATCTTCTTTTAAATTCAAACAATTCTTTATTTTTCATTAGAAGATAAATATTTGCGTTTAAAAGAAAATTAAACTTTACATAATTGTTTGTTATAGGTATGATTTCTATCCTTATTATGCATTATTTTACTAACATTATGCTTATATTTTACGTTGTAAACAATCAAAGAGTACTCTCATTTTGTTACAAAAACAACGGTCTATATCATTGTCAAAGCATCGTATATAAAAATTATACAAACAGATACATAAATAAATGTAAGAATTGACAACCCTAAGTAGCAATCTGAGTCGACTGAGATCCTGAGACGCTGTAAGCACTCTACATAAGTTCATATTTTGAAAGTGGTAACATCTATAGCCAGATGCAAATAAAGTGGGAATCAAAAAGACTGTTACCCTGAAGATATTTCAAACGTCTTGAAAATTCAGACTATTTCTGATACGAGTAAAAATAAGCTAGAAATCGAAGTGTGAATTTAATGTTACTTTAATGGTGTATAAAACTATGAAAGCAGAAGTTTAGCTGTAAAAGAAATTGATAGGAAAATAAGGGTACGAAATGACATTGCAAGTATATGGTCATAAGGCATAGTAAAACACACTCTGGGTACTAAAGCTTTTTTGCTCACTAGTAAAATATAATCCGAAGCCGTTTTATTGGATATAAAATATAAGCAAAGCAAGCTAGGACGGTAAGAATTTCTGTCACCTTGATAAAATATCAACGAGTTAAGTTAATAACTAAATAAGACAAATTGCTTCTGTTACATAAGCATTAATATAAGTTGTATAAACCACATCAATCACTCTCTGCCTATCAACAATACTTCCACAGAATAAAAATGTTTTCCGAAACAAAAACAAGTACTCGGTAAACCATATATAATTCAATACACAAGCGAAATTTCGCGCTAACTTTGGCTGGAAATCAGTATTGGTTATTGATGGAACAATTCGAAAAAGTTTATCTGATCCCGAATTGTATACCGATCGTAAAAACGTATCCACGTTTGTCTAGTTACGAGTTATGAATCAACAAAAACAAACTAACTCCGAACATGGAAAACCTATCAAGCCTGCTTTGAAAGTCAAAGATACTTCGTGGCGGATATGTTTAAATATAACCTGAATTTTTAGCAGGTTCTTTCCTAGGTGTGTTTTATGTTAATCATTTTTATCATAAACGTTATTTTCAGAATTCATTCTGACTTTGTAATAAGTTTCGTCTATTACAATTAACTTATAAATCCATTAGCCTGTCATAAAATCTACTTTCTTTTTAGTTTTTTTCGTAATACCATAATTTATGAAGTTTAGACCAAAATTACAAATTATTATGTGACTACACGTAGAAAAGTTTTAATTAAAAAAATATTTCATTATGATACTATAGAAAAGTAATAGAAACCAAAAATGCAGAAATTGTTACAACACCATTATAGTCAAATCAGTTCAAGGAAGAGACTTTAATGCACCAGTAAAAACAAAAATTCAGAAAGCCGTCCAATAATTCCACAAATTGTGAAAAATTTTCGTCCATACGTACTGATTATCTGGACAGTACGAATCGGGGTCACGACTTC
>DVXP01002840.1:0-12111 GCA_018235645.1 Junonia grisea | reverse complement strand
TTTGACAATTTTTATAAATATTGACATTTGACATCTATGACTATGGTCGTCACAGATAATAAATATAGAGTTCTCGACCGTCGAAATCGACAATCGCTGTCGACAGCATCTTGGCTAGGCCCCCAGTTCTTATTTAAGCTTATCTTATTTGTCGTCACTCGTTAGTAGACCAAAACTAAAGCTTAAAACGATAAAACATAAAAATAAAAAAAATGACTTCATTTTCCACTACTCCTTTATAAATTAGTGCTTATTGTAATATTACACATAACAACAAATAGAAAGATCACATTATTTGAGAGCCCGGGAATGCATCAGAAGAGGTAGCGAGGAAGTTTATAAACAGGTTCGTCGTTCCATTGATACAATACATACTTATTTTAGTTTGCCTTGCAAAAATTTATACATATAACAGTACAAGTTGAGCGGAGTTTTTCGAAAGTTTTCTTCTTTACTTATTTGAGGACGGTCGGAGCGAGCGTCGAACTCCCTAACTCGTGTTATTGAATTTAATGTGCCCCTAGCTCGTAGCTAGTTCTATTCCGTGTCGATAAAATCACTTGGAGCAGTTAGACTGCGCTGCACGCGTAAATATCTAATCCACTTAATAAACATTTTTGAAGTACAAATAATTTTGTTAGAAAGTGTTCGTGTTACATTTCATATTTTAAGTTCAGTGGTCACACATTACTTGTTGGTAATGTTACGATATGGTATGTTACGATAAATAAATACAGTTTTTAGATTATTTCTTAGGTATCCTAATATTAATACCTATCTGAAGCGAAAAGCTTACCAAATTTTCTTGTCAAGGTTAATGTTAGTGTTAATTATATATATGTATGGGTAAGTTTTTGTATGATTAATTATAAATGTACTAATTTGTTTTTTACGCCATTAAAATGTTAGTGATTTTCGTTGAAATGAATTTAAATTCAAGTACGAAAAGCTTTTATTTTAGCCTTATGTATTATAATTAGACTTATGTAATAATTTAAGTATCTAATACATGATGTCTCTACAAATAATAGATGTGTGTTTGTATTTTGATTAATAAATATCTTTTCTTTTGAAGTTTTATTTATTTAATATTAGAATCAGAGAGAGAATTTGTTTATTCGTTACTGGCGGGGGATGTAAACACCGAACAGCGTTAGCGTGTAAATTTTTCTTTCGTTCTGCCGCAAAAGGTTTTCTTAGGCCAACATTTACATTTGACGTCGCGTCGCCTTCTTTAAGACTGTTTACAGGAAAAGCTGTTTAATCACAGGAACAGGTGAAGGAAGCCACAAAGCAATTTGCATATTGAAATTTATGATCAAATACCGATTCTTGCAGAAATAAAAAACATTACGAAATGTTTACCAAATTAGATTTTATAAATAGAATCACAACTCTTGTAGTAACTCATCGTCGAGTCAAAGGTTGTAAAGAAAGTGTTCGTAGTGAAATATCCAAAGGACACTGAAGTGGCGGTGAATACCTGCACGTATTCAATTTCCTCGACAATATTTCACCCTACTGGCATTCGACACGCTTTGCGTGGTGCCCACAAGGACTTGTAAAAATATATTTACGGAAATTGAACCGATGCTTTCGAATCTCGAGATCTAAAAAGTTGGAAGGAAGTCTGCGGTGGGATGATTAAAATATTTGCTCGCGGCGTTTGTTTCATATCAATATCCGGATTAGGGCGAATCAAATTTGGTTTGTAGGATGAGGATTTATGCAGCGCTCTCAATTTCCTGCGACGACAGCGGAACATCCGGTATGCAAGGCCCCTCGCCCTGTCCCCGCAAAGCTCTTTGCCGCAGCTACCGGCCCAGCGGAAAATGGAGCGCGAGCATTTGCATAGCGCCAGTGGAACCGAGCAGACCGGCAAATTGTTGTCGCATCGATGACTCGATCAATACGACGTATCCGTCTTCTGATATGTTTCATATTTTATCTGTCTGTATTACTCTAATATAAATTCGATTCGTTGTTTTAAAGTTTTAATTTGAAGGTGCCACTATCAACTGATATTGACAATTTACAAGAATACCATTTTGTTTCTGGGCAAAGGTTTCTTTTCCTATCAAAGATTTAATCTCAAATAAAGTAGAACATAAAAAGTAATATTCTCGTAAAAATATTGTATAATAACATTAAATTTAAGTACAAGAATGTTCAAAGCTGAGATAAAATATATTTTTTTCATTTTATCTCGATTAATTGGCTTACAACGACTGAAATAAGAAAAAAGTAAAATAAAATCTTTCATTAGAGACATGGACATATCGTGTTTTCGTAAGCTAAGCATGGATCAACAGTTCCTTACTGCGAACACACGTGCTCAGTGTGGTTCGTTACAGCGCTCCCGATTCGCTTCGAGGGCTGACAAAACGATAGGGTGTTTTTTTGAAACTTTATTTATATAAGGTTATTTTATTTTAATCATGCGAAATATTTTTTAATCGTTTTATTAAAAACTAGTAAACTTTTAAAATGGTTACATAACATACCTAATTAAATTATTTAATAAATCCTTTCGATAACATCACATATTTTAAAAAACTTGGTTTTCCTTAATGTTATAATATAACAACTTTTTTCATTTTTTATTATAAATTTAATTGTAGCAGCGGCTTTACTATTTAGAAAAATACATTTCATAAATAAAACCGATATATCTTCGACAGCCCTGTCGTATTAAAAGTGGCTTCAGTTCTAAAGCACGGGGTCGATTTCGGTTCGTTTAAGTTTGACATCCATAACGCGGCTGTTTGTATAGCAGCTTCTCGGCATGTAGCACGATGACAGAATTTGCAATGAAAATTTCCTTAGTCAACGTGCATTGCAACTGTGAACTGACATCTGGCTTTTGATTGGTTAATATTAACGAACACGACGGCATAATCAATGCCGTTTATAATTTCAAATTATTTTTCCTTATTTTTCTTACGATGAGCTAGAAATGGGACGCGCTTTTTAAAAAAAATATTTCATTGGATTTCGTTTGAAATACACGATGTATTTACGGGAACATTTTGATGTTTGAAAATCGTTTTAGCGTAGTAAATGGAAAGAATGTTTGTTATCACAAATATCACAGCTGGCCAAAACTCCTTAAATATTTAAAACGCAAAATCTATTATACCACCGACGCAACCGTGGCGTGTTTGCACTTTGATCCTAAACAAATAACAAGATTTAATGAGACCGGAATACCGAAGATAACCCACTTGCATTTTTTTTGTAAAACAAAAAAAATGTTAAAAACTTATTATACATTATAGTATTTTTCATTAAAATACAAAGAAATAAATTCCATAAGTGCTTCAAATATAAAAATTAAAATAAAAAAAATTAACTAATTGTCTTGACAGAAGTTGCCTCGTCTTCTTATTCATTACGCGTTAAGGGTTAACATATAAATTTGCATATTTCACATTAGTTAGCATTCAAAGAAGTTGATAATGAAAATGAAATAATTTTCATTTCATTTCATTTCATTTGACGATTTTATTACCCAACAATGATAGGCGTCCTGTAATGAAATAAGAGAAGAGCAAATAATTAGGGTAAGGGAGGGGGAGGCGGTCAGCCGCGGGAGGAACGCTTAAAGGAACAGCTGTTGCGACTGCTGCGAGTTCAAGGATATGATTTTCCGAGATTCCGGACACCTAGCGCTGTTACAACCGCCTTTAATAAAAATCATGTATAGAAATATTCATCATAAGGTTGTTATCGTCATCAATAAGTATACATCATAACGGTATTGTGGACCTTAGGTTTACGTATATAATATTTAGATATGACTAACGAAGGTTCGGAATTATTTCATATACATATTTATTTAAATTTAATGTATAAAGAAATATAGGTCCTATATCTCTAGGCTTTAAAAAGGTACTTATTGATATCTATACATTAAAAAACCTTTTAAATAGGTTAATTACGAATAGATACCAACCTATATTATTAATAAGAAAATTATTCGTTTAAAATAATAAAAGTTATAAGAATTTCTAAATAAAATAGACGAGACGAAGATAAATATGACGAGACGGTATCATCAACTCTATCAAAATCTCAAGATGGCAGGCTTTCATTAAAATCTTTCGTTTCCCCGTTATATGAACGTAGCCTCTGAATACCAATGCACGTAAGATTGCACAACTTTATATTAATTTACTTCAAAAGTTCAGTATTGCTTTCTTTGATTTATTAGTATTCATTTCGACGATACGTTCCGCGATGCGAGAGGTTGCGGTCACTCGATAGGGACTCACTTTCCATATAGATAGATTCTCCCTAACATCGGTATTGCATAAATATACATGATTTACTTACTGTGTATTTTTTGATATGATATAGTACAAGGTTAAAAAGGTTTTTGTTTGTTGAAGTTATATTCGTTTTTAAATAAGAAATGTAAGTAAATGCATTCAATTTAATATATGTTAGTATTGCCAGCTTGAAACAATATTCTCAAGTTATCTACGTGTGTACTTTAAGGTCATGGTGTTAACAATGATACGTAAAGCACGTACTTAAATATGTTATCGACATGTTTCGCAATCAACGTTTATAGCGTAAATTAATGGATCAGCAATAAAGGTAGCAATTGGAAATTTTATTTACTGCAGTAGTAGTCGGGCTGTTCATTTTTGTGGCGGAATCACGAGACAAACCGTGAGAAGCGGTGCGAACCCAATTAAAAGCTACGGAGTCTACTACGTATTGAAAAGTCGCAAAGTGCACTTCGTTCGTGGCACACTAACGCTATATATTTTTAGGGTTGACAATTTCCCGTGTAGCTTCTGGAATTAATGAAAAAAGTCTGTAACGTCGTACACGTTTTAAGCGTCTGAACTTTTACACGCTACTTTTATCTTTTTTAATGCCTTATTAAAAGTTGTGTTGCACGAACGGAAATTCTTTACAATTTTATGTTAATATGAGAGTTAATGTTATATAAGATTATTTTGAAACACTACAGGATTAACTTAAGGTTGAAGTTAGGAGTAACATAAATATAACGAACAGAAAAGAGAGAGAAAAGAAGAAAAAGAGTTTTTATCAACAGCACATCCCTCCATCCATTTTTAAAGCACAAGCACTCAAACGTATATATTTATAAAACTTTAGATAATTTCGGTGAACGTTTACCGTTTTAAAGATGTCACCCCTAGTTTTGCTTGCAGCACATAGCATTCATTTTTAATTCTATCCAGTCAAAGTTTGGCACAAAACGCGTGCGCTTGCGACGTGCTGGGAATAGTCGCATTAGTTCTTTATTTAACGTGAATCTTACTTAGCACTGCATTAATGTTACTCGATGTTAATTTCACTAGAAATTATTATATGATAAACTTTTCAGTCAATTACCTAATTGAATACATCAGCATTTCAAACCCCGTTCGCATTTTGTTAAATAAATTGAGTTCAAGAACTAAAACCCGACTACTAAAAATCATACTCTAAAACGTATAAAAGAAGTTAGCGAGAACTACTTTATATTTAGATTGGTTCAGTCCCGTAAAATAGCTATAGTCGTAAGCTACTTATTCTAATAAAATAATACATTCTAGGAAAAAATTTCAAAGTTCAGACTAGTTTGAGACTTATGCGAACAAAGAAAAACGAATAGATGGAAATGAAATAGTTTTGTAGCTCGAAAATAAATTGTTACTATAAATATAGATTAACGCTTAAAGACAATAATTGTGGTAATTGAAAGAATTTTTTTTTCAGTTCAATGTAATCTTTATTAGATTTTAAGATTCTAAAGTAATTCAAATATGCTAAACCATTCTTTTATTACAATATATTTGTCAGCCCACGACTTCGCCCTAGCCATATTAGGGGTTTTAATTTTCATCTTGCAGAACCAAAATCTCGTTTTTAAGTTAAAAATAGGCTATTTCTCTTCTTACTCCAGACAGACGACACACGGACACGACGAAATATACAGATAGAGTTAGAAAACCTATATCCCTATGGCGTGATTAATAATTCGAGTCAGTAAAATAACATGTGCAACTGTCAATTATAACAAAAGGTAACCAGCTAAAATAGTGATGTTCGGCAATCGATAGAACTTAGACATTTAGTTATTGTTAATATTTAATACATACCGTATTAAATAATACGATTTTAGAAATATGGACCTGACTTTCATATTAAAATTTGTCACTACAACATTATCACAAAAGCTGGGGAAAAAAAATATAAAAAGATTCAGAGAATTAACACTAGTTATACAAGTAATTTTATACGTTTTTTTAAATGACAGTTACTCGATTCCGACTCCGATTCTGATTCGGTATATTCAGAATCGGAATCAGAATCTTAATATTTATAACGAATATTTATAACGAATGAATCCACACATTCATCTATGATGTGGTCGAGTTTGAAATATTTTGTTTTTGACATTTATTGGTTGACAGACTGGCTCCAATTTTCAGGCCTCACTTGCCTTCGGGCCTACTTTAATTTTTTTTTCGTTTATTTTTAAAGTTTTATTGTTCCAGGCGAGGTACCTCTCTGCTTGATTGATGTTTGAATTATTATATTGTATTAGGCATAAGTCTTGTGTCCAATTACCGTAAATTACAAATTTTTATTTATGTAAAGGCATTTTGATATTGAATAAAAAATGTATTCGACTCGACTAACTTTTATTGTATAGGTAATCTTGATTCTACTACATCACTATTTATTTGGGAATAAAAACTTGCAACAATGGAATTGTCATTTTACTGACTCGAATTGAAAATCTTACCATAATTGGTATCAGTATCATGTAAACTTCTGTTCATATATTATTATTATACATTACATTCAGCAAAAGCTCTGATTTTGACACAATTTATTTATCCCCCATGTAAGCCATCACATATTAATATAAGAAAGAGTACGTATTATATGTATGAGTATATTATCGCGAGGGTGGTGCGGTACTTATAATAAGCAAAGGGATTGCTTATTGCGGTAGAAATACAATTAATTAAACAAATATTTATTAAAATTTATTTCATTTTATTACTTACTCTTACTTAGCAAAAAATAGTAATCACTAAAATAACTGAAATTTTTTATTTAAGGATAATGAATAGGATAGGTTATTTTCGAACGATGATAACTCAGTTTTTGGGGTCGAATACAAAATGTATAGGCAGAAATTTAAAATTGACAATAAAATTAATGTAGAATTTGATATTGCGGCATTTGTGAGACACAAATGCCGCAATATCGACATGGGAATTGGCTATATAGGTATCAAAATACTCTGTCGTGATTAGTGAACGTACTAAATTAAACAGCAGGTTACAGTACTAAATAAATAAATACCATGCCAAAACATAACAAATAATAGTAAAACCTAAATATTAACAATCAATATGGAAACAGATATTTCTGTGTAAATTAAACTTTAAAATATGCGTCAAGGTTATGTATCTTGATATTATCTGTTAACCATAATAAAACACAAAACTTATTACTTAAAATTTTTCTTTTCTTAAATTTGAAATTCTAAAAGACCACAATAATATTTTTTTAACAATAGGTCGTCAAGTGTCTCTGGGGATTAATAAAATTAATTTATTTAGTTCCATAAAGTCGTCGAGCTTCGGAAATACGCGTAGATTTTTCTTCGATAGTATTTCCCTGGAGTGTAGGTTTCCAATCGGCGCTGGCAGGTCAGTCGGGAGTCAATGAAAAGCGGTAAAGTGGTGCCGAGGCGCTGATTAAAGCCTGAAGCAATCGCCCCGGAAAGTATTTATAGGTACACCTGTTCGTTAGCGGCGCGAGTCCCGGCCAACTCCTTGATTAGGCGCCGACGGGCGTTGCTTCTTCTCTACAACAAATAAAAGTATTTTTCTCTTTACGGGCAACTGAAGAAATCATGGTGGATTGAAAAGAAATGTAACTTCGCGGGGAAGTTTACGCGTTTAGTTTTAGTTACAGTGTTGTTGGCTTGTTAACGGTTGTAGTGGTATGTTCAATTACGATAAATGTTCTATATTTTAATTTAATTACAAGTACGATAAAGAAATAGAGTCAAAATAAACATGACGCATGACTTCATGAAGAAATTAAGTATTTACAGATTCATCGCTACGTCAAAAAATTAAAACCTTCCCTTCCATTCTTTATTCAGGAATCCGCATACAGTTATAAAATGACTCGCCGAAAGCGTTATAGGCTGTCCTAACTAATTAAATTAATTTCAGCACGCAGTAATGATTCCAATATTCAATTAAGAGTACAAAAGGCTGGTTTTTACTGTCACGAATTCCTAAAATGTATTTTAGAAAGTTTTGCTCATGACACACCGGACGTCAATATTTTATTATGCTTCTTTTAAAAGATTTTCGATGACGCGTCAGACACGTATGTAGCATCCAATCGGTTAAATACATAAGTATAACTAGTATGAGGCAGCCATATCACAAGAAATGTTAGCAACGTTTTCACGAGACGTCGCACAGAATTCGGTAAGGCGATGATTTTGCATGTGAATGGGTAGGTATTCGCCACGCGTGGTGCGTGCGCGCCGCGCCGCTCTCGCGATCCTGCCCGATCTTAACTCCGGTCACGGAACTCCTTAATAACATCACGTTTGATGCGCCTCTATTATTATATTTTCATCTTCAGAAGGTCCCAAGGCTCGGAGTTGCGGCGCGTAGGTAATATTCTAACGAACTACGTCTTTGATTTTTTCCTTACATTTAAATTCGTAATACCGTTAATACTGATTTTTGTTATTTATATACTGCAGTTGTAATTATGAATTTTAAATTATTATGATAGGTACTTGTTTTTAACGTAAGATAAAGGCGAAGCATAGATTAGCATCTATTTTTTGTTATGTTTTCTTGTGTCTCATTTCATTATGCAAAAAATTAGATTTTTTACATTTAATTTCTTTAATTGTTTTCAAAATAAGTAATTATGAATTACAAAAGAGTTACAACAATTTTTGCACATAGATATATATTTAATACTATTCTTTGAACGAGTAGAGCTATTTTTATCTGCATTGTGGACTAACTAACCAAGCTTCAGCAGGATGGAGGAAGTACTTTAATATGTAGGCTGCTCACGTCCCACGAAAGAAGACGCTTACCTGAAACTTTTCCTACTCCTTAGCACATTAACCAACCAATTCTGAATTTAACCAACGAGATTCAACTTCACAAAATATATTATTAAAGAATTTTCTGATTCTGTTAAACATATTTCTTCATATTATTTTAGTTTTGCTTTAAATAGTCAGCTTTTTTCAGACTAAGTACAATGTCAGCTAAGCTTAAGCGTTAGTTAATTAAAATACATGATTTTCATGAAACAAATATAATCGTATAGAAATAGATAATATTCAATTCATGTTGTAGTAATTAATAAAATATGAAAAAATAATACAAACTATAAACATAATAAAAATAAAAATATAAAATATGCATTATAAAAAACGGTACGGGTATGTTTACTTTTACGAACTTTATTGCAAAGTTTGGAACACGTTTAGAACATAGTGAATATTAACTGTAATTTATATGTAATAAATATAAACTGACGAAACCACCCTATGAAGGTATTTGAATTGTAAACAAAAACTCGAATATGAATATAATAAGTAATTTTATATAGATATAAAAATAAATACTTGTAACACCAAAGTTATGTATAATGCAAAAAATCTATCATCAAGTGCGGCCCTCGGGCCTCGGTGCGAGCGGGGAGGCGCAGACAGCGAGTTCGTTACGTCCGCTCCGCTGGCTCCGCGAGTGACACCGGCGAATCTCTCGACGGCCAAATCTCACCCGCAAAATGTATTAAATAAAAAAAATACACCTTTTTCAACTTTTCTCAACGACTTCAAGTGGGCACAATATCATTATAATGTAGGTAGTTCCTATCATCGGGAACGTTGATGCCATTTGAAACGTAATGAGATTTTTTTGTCGTTGTTGTCATTTTTTCTAGAATTGAATGATGTTGGGAAATGAGATAATATTATGCAGACAAATTGTTATATATAAGTCGGCTTTAGTCGCACGGGTCGTTTTATCGTCTACGTGGACCTCGTTAATCGTTTAACGTTGTTTCGCGATAGTGGTCGGCCTATGATAGGATCAACATTGATATTTAGCCTTCCGCCACGTCACGTCAGCTAATTCTCATTTCCAACAAAAACGTCCGGAAATTGGATATAAGGATCTGCGCGCTCGGATCCGGCTACGTGACGTTTGTCGAACACGTCATTTTACTATGTGGTAATTTCCGCTCTGTGCTCGCGGAAAATTACTTTAGCCGCATTAAATTTCCGTCGTGTCGAAATGATATAGAGTAAAAAAACAAGATGTGTTTAAAACTATGACTTTTTATTAATTTCGGAAGAGCATGATCAAACAATAAGTGCAAACATTAATATTAGATGCGCTTAGATATATTACAGTTACACATAAAAGCGGTACATAAAATATTCTAATAATATCGAATAGTTAACGCATCTGCTGATGAACTATGACCCTTCACTAACGAAGTGCTTTCGAAGTATGGGCTTCAACTTTCGTTACAAGTACGCACTCTAATGAGAGTTTTCCGCTGCGTTTTCCATTTACATCCAGTTATTTTATGTAAATTATCTTTTAAAATATAAGGAATAATTACAGTGATAAGTAGAATCATATAATAGAATAATATAATTAATATTGAGTCAGGGAGTAATACATTAATCTTTTTTGCATTCTCTTAAATATATCAAGATATGAATAATAATAAAAAATGTGTTATACTCGTATGTGTCATATTTACTGAACATTATGTACAATTGGCAATTGCGACCAAGAAATTAATTTGGAGAGCCCGACGCCGAAGAAAAGAGACGAGTATCAGAAGTGGTAGGCAAGCTTCAGTAGTTGTGTGGAAAATTAATTCTGAGAGGAGATAAAGTCACGTATTATATATTAGTGTTTGGGCCACGCAGCCGTTTTGACGTTGCGTTCTGATAAATATCGTGTCACTACCCACGTGACAAGAGGAAATAGATTTTCTTTACAGTGTTTCGACAGCTGCACTTTTGCGCACGAATTAATTTTACATTTATGATATATTTGGTTTTATACTATGTAATATGTATGTATTTAATCAATGTTTAATATTAAATTTACTTATTTTAATGATTATTACCTACAGCCTACGCAAATCAGCGGCAATTAGAATTTTTGTTCTAAATATTTAGAAATGCATTGAAGTTAGTTCTTTATGAGCGTCATGTGGCATATAAACTTAAAATAATTAAAGAAAAGTAAGCTCAATCATCTTGGCAAACGTAGTGTAGGACGCCCTCTGGTCCGCTGGACGGACGACATACGCAAGGTTGCCGGAGCGGGCTGGATGAGGGTTGCGGAGGACCGGGATGGTTGGCGTAAACTTGGGGAGGCCTATGTCCAGCAGTGGACTGCGATTGGCTGACGACGACGACGACGACAAGCTCAATTAGAGAAGTAAGTACTAAACTCACATGAAATCCGCATAAAGTCAGAAATCTATTGCCCCCTCCCATCTTTCCCTTTTATTACTATTTTCCTAATTTATCCCTTTGTCTTTGTACTCAACAAGGCAATTGTGGTTCTTCTGATGCTGTAAATATTCATGGGCGGTGGTGATCATTTAGAGTAAATTGATTCGCCTGTTGTTTGTATGTATTATTATAAAAATAATAACAAGAGACTTCCAATAGTTAGCCTTATTAGTTATAATACAATGGAATTTTATTATCCATAATGAGCGGTAGGCAAAGCTAAGTAGTTTTATTAATCTGCAATTTTTTTTCTAGACATGCGCACTGTCATAACGAATCAAACGACACGTGTCATTCATTAAAATCGGCCCCTACTTTTGGTCTAAATAGTGCCACAAAAGTACGATTCCACAAAAATACATACATTCATACAAACATGGACTGATAAAAACATATTACCCTTTTTAGGGTTCCGTAGTCAAAATGCAATTCCTATAGTTTCGCCATGTCCGCCTGTCTGTCTGTCTGTCTGTCTGTCTGTCCGCGGCTTTGCTCCGAAGTCCTTAACACTAGAAAGCTGAAATTCGGCA
>DVXP01002839.1:0-12112 GCA_018235645.1 Junonia grisea | reverse complement strand
GCGGCCATCGCAGGGGGTTTTAGTGAGTGCAATCTCACATAACCCGGTCTCCCCCCCAGGAGTCGGGTATCTATGAAAATTTACCCTGCGTCAAAAAAAAAAAAAAAAGTGCTTCTGAAACTGAAAGCTTATATTATAAGCTTAAATATTCACATTGTGTTGTTTTGTAATTTGAAATATTATACCATTCAAAAATATAATTTAATAGGTATTTCCATACATTATAAATTATTTCGAGATGAATTTATTACTTGCTTATACAAGAGCTTATAAAGAAAACCAAGAAGAAAATTACGTCGAATTTTAATAAAGTTTCCTTCCATCACAATGTTAATTATAGGAAGATAAAAATTTGTTTATTTTTTTAAACCAACAAACTTATAAAAGAACATATGTTTTTTGGTTCTGTTTTCTGTGAAAAATGATATTTAATATTTTCATTGCGGATTAATTCTGAAATACGCTTTTATTTAAGGGGAAGTTTTATAAAATCGTTTTGTTTATTTCTGGGAAAACAAAACCCTTTTTACAACATTTCTCTTATAATATATTTCGTAAAGAAATATAATATTTACGACTTCTAAGTAAAGACAAGCACGTCTAGATTTAGGACAAATACTGAAACCTTCTTTTGTTCTACAGATAAATAAAACGCGGATTAATTTGAACTGAAACAAAAAACTCCAATCGTAGTCCTTTATTGTGAAGTATAGATCTAGAAGATATAGGGGGTGACTGATAATACGATTTTTTTAAGGTTAAAATATGAGTTGATATTCGTCGTATTAACGAAGTTCTAAAACTTTAGCTCTTCGCCAATTGATAACGTCTGTAGGGTCTGCTAGTATCTGCATAGGCTGCTAAGGTGGGTGTGGGCCTTTTTAACTGCAAAACCGTAAAGGAACACGAGGGTTAATTATTAAAAAACAGGTCGCTATATTAGGTATAGCGTACATAATCTTTAAAACATAAAACAACAAAAACCACGAATTTAAACAAGTAGTCCCGCCAATAAGATTCGTTTCAAACAAATATTTAACGTTTATTTCAAATTAATAGATCGCTGGCAATTTCGTCCCTTTAATAAAATAATGTTCAATGATATTTAAAAATGATTTCACTTAATTCCTTTAAGAGTTCTTAATACTAAAATCTTAAGGTTCAAAATTAAAGCATCTTGAGTATTAAGAGAGCTGTCAGTAAAATAAAATGTCTGTACCAGGTCCTTTAATTGAGGAAGACAATAAAATCCGGGAAAACCACTTTAATTCCTTCTAAGCTCTTCAATAATACCATTTTATATTGGTGAACGAAATTTATTATATTTATGTATCTTTCTGTTAAATATAAAGGCAAATTATAATTTGTGCAATAGAAGTGTTTATAATAAATACTCCTACTACTATATTAGTAAAACACTAACTTTTAGATGTACTAAAACACTAATCAGTAAGTATATAATCACTGTAAGTAACTGATCTACTTAGAATGATAAAATATTTTTTTATGAATAAAATAAATAGTAAGAAGTGATTTTTATCCACCCATAGTTTAAAAAAGCATTCTCTCGCGGCGTTTAAATTGTATTCATTTATAAGAAATGTATTCAGCTACCGGTCACCAGCAGTAAATCTCCCATTACTCTGGACTTGCTATTCAAATTACTCGGAGTCGGACTAAATTGAAACACAGTACTCATATACCAATGTATTCGTTGGCGCGATGCAGAATATCCTCGTAGTAAGTAGTAGTATTTTATCAACGCACTTTAAAAAAGATAGAGGTATACTGTCGTAGACATTTTTTTAGTTCATTTAAACAGGAATCATTCTTTGGGTACTTTGAACTGTTTTTGTATGACACCTTCAAAGAAAATTACTTTGCTTTTTTGACTGTTTCATCACTCTTATTAGTCGCAGCGTAATGTTATTATAGCCTAAAGCCTTCTTCGATAAATGGTCTATCAAACATAAAAAGATTTTTTCAAATCGAGCAAGTCGTTCCTGAGATTAGTGCATTCAAACAAACAAACTCTTCACCTTTATAATATTAGTATAGGTGCATTCACAGCGACCGGTCACCAGCACTAAATCTCCCATTACTCTGGACTTGCTATTCAAATTACTCCGAGTCAGACTAAATTGAAATACAGTACTCTTATACCAATGTATGCGTTGGCACGATGCAGTATATCCTCTTAGTGAAGCTTAATTGTATTTTGTGCACAAATGTATCATTTGTTAAGGAAATTCAAAAAATGAGAGAATGTTTTTTATATGTATGTCCGCCTTTATTTTCATCAGTTATGAATTGATTTCACTGGTTCCTTTTTTTAGATAATAACTATCCCAGTGTGTGATCACCCATATGAATTTTACCAAACATCATAATACAAGATGTGTTATAGGTAACAACTATAACTTTTAGTATACTTTTTGCTTTCCTGTTTTAGTTAATAAATAAATAATTTCCCACTGAGATTTTTTTTTCTCTGGTGTGAAAAGAAGCCGAAAGGGGTAACTTTTTAAATGGCAGTTATTTGACGTTCAATAAAAGTAAGTAAAATTCATATTTTGAACAGGTATATTTATTTCAATTTGAATTCGTAACTATAATATGAGCTTATTATCATATTGTTAGTTTCAGTTTTCATTTTAGAATTATTATTATGTAAATCAGTCATATTTTGAATTACTATTATATGTAAATGACTACCAGGTAACCTGTCGAGTTTGTAGTCGTGTCGCAACAAATGTGTTATATGAGAATGATAAGGACTCAAACCTTTCTAAATTAGAGTTGCATAACTCAACAAGATTGTTAGCCAAGTTAGAATGAGCACTTGTATTTTCTGGCTTGTTTCATATTTTTCACTTACAAAATAAAAATGTTTTCATGTTGGTAACTTTAACTAAATTGAAATTTGTTTTAAGATTATATAAATATGTTATGACGTGAGGAAACTTGCATGTGCCGGAAGAAATTCTGACACATGTATATCCACTAATCCGCAGTTGAGCAGCGTGGCGGATTAAGCTCCATATCTTCTCCCTAATAGGAGAAGAGGCCTATGTCCAGCAGTGGGATATGTACGAAATATGACGACCGCTCTGGTGTAATGGCGCTGAATGCGCTATTAACGCCGGTGGTCGCGGGTTCGATTCCCGCTCGGGGCGAATGTTTGTATCATCTGATAACGATCGTTACTCATAGTAGGTAAAATATTCTAGTCTAAATGGTTACTAGCTTTCTCTCTGGGTTGCGGAGGTCAGACGGCAATCGCTCTGCATAAAAATCAGTAACCTGTCAATACCTAGGCTAAAATAAAGCAGACCCTGGTTAAGTCCGGGAAAAATGCTAGGAAGAAAAATTATATGAAAATGTTCTTTGTTCATCTTTTTTGTAGTGCATCAGTTTTACTTCTATTTGGTGAAAGTTTTAGCTGTTTTTTGTAAATGTTTTTGGTTTTATCTGATTATTAATTTTGAAATTAATATTTCACATTTTACTACTTAATTTTTACCTTTGGTTCTTAACTTACATCCTTATTTAGATATTTTACTATAAATGCATCCCATCAAATTATAATATAAACTTATCAATATAAATAAGTCATTTGCAGTGAGAGAAATGAAAACAGACTAAATATGCAATAACATACCAAATTCTAAATCTGTTTTAGGTTCTATATTTCCTTCACATTAGCTAGTTTTTATCTGTATTTTATATCTATGTGTAAGAACTGTATAATATGTTAATTGCATTACATGACGACATAATAGTAGTGAAAAAGCAGTGACCGGAAAAGTATAAAGATATTATAGATGAATTGCGAGACAGCTAGTGTATAAATATAAATCCTCGTATAAAGAGCTGTCCGTGTATTTGTTTTTGAGATTCCATCTCGCATCGGACGCCGGCTTTGTTCGCGTCATGAATATGTTAATGTCGACTGTCGCTCCGCGCGGATGTCTTATGCCGAGCTTATGACATTTTCAACGATACTATAATGTGATTTTTTTGAAATATTTATAAGGTTTAGTGTTGTTTCTGGAAATAAAGTATAATATAGTCATAGACTGTATAGTTTGCACTTTAATCTTTATGTATAAAATTCTTACGCACGGAGGTTCGTCACCAAACTATAGAAGTTAGTAATTTTTAAGTGGGATCCTGGATGGTTTGAAAATATAACTGAACTTGGTAAGTGGCCCTGGTACTGAACACTTGCTGGGTCGACTAGTAGGTATTACTTGGTTATGGTAACCTAGGTACATCACATGTGTAGTAGCTATTTTCTTTTATTATGCAATATTAAGTATGATAAGGACAATGTTAAGGATAAGTTTAAGTCAAAAAATGTTACAGGTTTTCTTTTTTACTAATCGATTTTTATTTCTATTTCAATAAAGATAAGGAGGAGAAAAATAGAGAGAATATTTTACTTCCAACAAGCTTCAACTACAGGGCGTTAAGAAAGGAATGGAAATAATTGAAAACATTAATTGTTCGTTTTAATTGATATCGTATTTCCACGTATAGCTTTTAAAGCCTTCGCAGACAGAAGAAATTATAGTTGGATTCTTAATAGAGCTGATTATTGAAAACTAACGCTGTGAGGTATATTATACAACATTTTGACAGATAAATGTAGGGTTTTAATATGAAAAATACGACATTTACTGTAAAAATTTTGGCATATATTGGTAATGGTAGATTAAAATGATTGCAAGTAACTACGCATATTCGTTTGATGTTATTACATTTGGAAAATTACTGCCTATATGATGATGGTAATCTAAGCTTAAATCAGTACCACCTAAAATAACCAATTTCCTTCTTTTAAAAAGAATGAAATCTGTTGATTCATTTTTGACATAGATTTATATACGATTTGGTTCGCAATGAGTATTATTACAATATTTTAATTAGTAATGTAGAAGAATTTGAACATGAAGAAAATGGCAAATAAGTCAAATCTCATAATTTCTTAATTTGTTAAGAAATGTGGTGCAATTTATTTATATTTCACTAAAATAATATTCAAGAAAATAATTTTTGTTGTAACTTCTAAAAAGCAGAAGTTTCTACTAAATTATAGACGTAGAAGTTAATAAATTCTTCAAAATTTATTATTCAAGAAAAGTATCCAAAGCCATTTTATAATTTATTTATATATACTTCACAAATGAATATAACTTTTTATTCCCTCATCGAGGATGGCACGTGTACGTGGGCTTCAATCAGAGTTGAATACATGCATTTGAATAGAAAATAGTGGGTTTGATTATCTCTACGTGCAGCGAGCAATAATACTATTACATAAATTCAATACATCATTATTAACGAGTCAATTCAACAAGCATTGATATAAAGTTTGATAAAAAGGAAAATTAAATTTTAAGTAAAATAAATTAGGCAATTATAGTAATCGACTTTTGACAGAACAACAGGTAAGGGTAATTTTTTGAATCCCGGATCTTAGATCATTTGTACTGACGAATTTATATTCATGACTTTCCAAAAGTTATCGTGAAGATGACACGAATTCTCAAGATTTTCCAGTCTCACAATTCACTAAACTCGCTAAAAGATGTTTACAACTAAAAAAAAAAATAAACAAAATTTAAATATGGCACGATTTTTTGCATAAACAGTGCATACTTAATTGGTGCTTTCACAAAGAGCTTTAACCGACATTCCCTCAAAGTTTTCCTTGTTCCATTCGAACGCGACCCATTTCCCTATTTCTTTCCACTGCGGTCTTCTCACTTCAACTGTATTGTAATAACGGGAAAATGTACTGCTTCGAATGATCTGTATAAAGTTTTATTGATAGACCCCGGGGATAAGTGACTGTATCATATAATGGAATACATTTTGTAATGTTAGATTTTTCATACAATTTTATTGGGGATATTTTTGATATTGAAACATTTATGATTTAAGTTAATTCGGTTGGCGTTGCTTTTAGGTATCTCAATTGGAAATGAGATACCTTAGTATATTTTTAAAGAATGTTAAAAGTTGATTTTATATCTACTAACAAAAATGAACTGAATCTCAAAATAATAAATAGTATTAATTAAGCATTTTAAGGCCTCTAACTAATTTATTAGATAGGAATAAGATTAAAAAAAAAATGGAATTTGATTTTTCAATCTATTTTCGAAACTGCTGAACTATATTTAACATTAATAACTGTGACAAATAAAACCATTGTTTGACGAACCCCCCTTATTTTTTATTACATTGTCTTTTCGTCATTTCGTAAAGTATATCTAATTAAGTATTAAATTGCCTGCAAATGCCCCAGTTATCGAGATTTCCTTCGCCTACGAATGAATTCATCTCGCGTGGAGTTTATACACTGAAGCATACGGAGGCAATTAAGTTGTTCAATTTATACAGATTCACTTCATTTTACTCAAGCAAACAGATTGTGTGTTTGTGTTTATTGAATGGATATCTTTATAATGAAACGTATGTTTTATGTAACAAATTTTATAAAATATAATTAGACTATTTTCTTTGTTGTAATATTATATTAATAAAGAAAATTATTTATTTATCAGTGCGCGTTAAAATAAACTTAATAGAAACAGAAAAACTGTAAGTACTTTCTTTACTATTCCAAACCTGTAACATGTCTCACAAACTAATTTTTATAACATTTTTTCATTTTAAGGATATTACTACTATTTGACTCGATCCATTTATGAAATCGTAAACCAAGGCTATTTTAATGTCATGAATCCATAGAAATAGTAATCATTTTAATTGAACATTCTTATTAAACGAAGTAATTGCATCTGGCGCAATTTTAACATTTTTATTAATCGCAGTGATTGCGTCTGGCACGATTTTAATTCCTACTCGACGAGGGACTCATGAAAACGGTTCATGAAACTCAGAGATATCTGAAGAGAGGAAGATTTTAAAATGCAAAAGCTCAAAGTAGCTATTAAATTACGGCTCACAATAGGTATTTCCACTTCCATTATGGTCTCGGGACAGGATTTAAATTCTAGTGGCTAATATGCAAATACACGCGGTTTGCACACTTCAAAATGGTTTTGCTTTCTATGTGAAACGTGGTATGATCAGCTTGTGTCATGACTTTAAAGGTTAAGGTTAAGCATGGATAAAGAAACAATGTTTTATTAAAAATATTTATGTCTATTAGGTTTTAAGTTGGCACATACTTAAATCTATGGTTCTATATCTTTCGTTTACCCCTATGAATGTTTTGGAATAATAAACTAACTATATGATCATCTGCCGAAACGTGACTGTCTTAGCAAACGTGTGTAATCACCCTTACTTCATGCCTCTATGGACACGAACGGAATCTAAATATGGTTAAACGTTATAAATCCGATTCCAAACGGAAAATTGAATAATACCTGCGCCCTGCAGATAGCTGCAATCGGACTTTAAGTTGAGACACTCCAAGGCACTTTATTTTCAATTTCACAGCTTTGAACAGGATTATTTGGTGTTATAAAAGAATGAAAAGGTTAGTCTTTATGAATTTTATATGTTCCTTTGTTTTAATATTAAATTTTAATTTAATAAAGTTTTATAGAGATTTTTATTTAGCGTTGAGATATATAAATTGCAAATGAAACACGTAGGTACAAATATGGGTGTTGTTTTTTTATTCATTGCAATATGTTGTTGTGTACGTATTTTTATGTTTACAGTAACAGACTGCAAGATTGGTTTCATAATAAAATTAATAATAGTATTTTAGTCGTCATTTAATGTTTGTTTGTTGGT
The DNA here is from genome assembly GCA_018235645.1 of Junonia grisea. Classification (NCBI taxonomy): domain Eukaryota; kingdom Metazoa; phylum Arthropoda; class Insecta; order Lepidoptera; family Nymphalidae; genus Junonia; species Junonia grisea. Next base: position 4,330 of record DVXP01002839.1, on the reverse strand, counting down.
TATTCTTTCATGACTCATTTACTTGATGATCATAAAATTTTGCGAGTAAACTTTTAAGGCTACATAGGTGGATATCAATATTTCTTCGGAAAAAAAAAACATTTAAGTAGATAGTTGTTAAATATAACAAAATCATGTAAAATTCGAGTAAAAGCGCGAGAAAAACATGCGTTTTTTAAAATATGTTTCAATTTTCGGATACACAAGCATAGATTTCAATAGTTAGTAATACTTTAGCGATAGAATAAGATATTTACGTATGGTAAGTGCCAAGTTCTTGGGTATGATGAAGATGATTTATGTATGAGCGGGCATCCGTTGGTATATCTCCTCTAACTGCAGACTGAAATATGTATGTTTGATACTAAGCTTTCTATGTAATCGGTGTAAGACTTACAGAGTTCGATATTACATAATAGAGTTCTGCGAATCTGCGTTCTGCATAAAGATTTCATTAAAGATTTTTGTATCCTCGTCACAACATTGTATATTGATTATTATTACAGCTGAACATTTCGCGCAACAAATCATTTTATACGAAAAAGCTTGACAAAGGATGACACATTATTACGTTGTATTGTAGTCTAACGGCCTGCGAGTGTCTTTGTGTTCGCTTTTTGTCATTCCCTCGTAAATCTTAAACCATGAACTCTGGAGACAGATTAAATTTCATTGTTGTGCCGTTTTAGGTAATGATGTCAAAAGGATAAAATTATAGGTACATGTTTAAAGGTATACTTATAATAATTTTATAGAAATAGTGTCTTTAGATAATCTCATTAATTGCTATTTAACTATTTCCTTGATTTTTATTAAATGCCAAAATAACTAATAAACCGATTTTGATAAAATTTCGGACTAACTTAGAGACGTACACTAGCAAGCCTAAAAAGAATCATTGAAAACTATTCACAACTAAAGAAGTTATTTACCGACCTAAATAAATAAAAGAAACAAACTGTCAATATAACCTCCTCCTTACCGTCGGTTAAAACGCATAAAGTACGTGAATTACTGTTCGCAGGATCTATCTACCCACACATTAATCAAGATAAACGTATGAACCGACATAATTGACAGGGCGACGCGTATCGACGGGATTGCTGACGTATATAATAAGTATTTATAGGAATAGACGTAGGCTAGAATCTGACGTCATTTCAATACGCAATCTTAATCATGAATAGGCTAAAGTTCGATTGATAAGTAGAAATGTACCCAAATGTTTTAAACTGGGCTTCTTGGGCGCTTAAAATTTTTTCGCGCTCTATGAATTTACTATATCAATGTCATGTACATATAGAAGAAAACCGTTATATCTGGGTCCGTATTCTCTATGTCACGATACGTAACGTGCCCAAAATGGATGACGTCATATCGTGCTTGTCAAACAACGTTAAACACACAAACAACATACACGTTACGTCTTCTTAAAACGGTATTTTGTAAGCCCACGTCTTGAAAACGTAAGGAATAGCATAGATAATGATATTCTTGTATTTTTGAAGAGAATTAGTTTCTATTAACAATCTTTCAAAAAAGCTTACCGGTTTATTTTTTATTAATTTCTTAAATACTTATTTGACAGCATGCAACGCGCCACGTAACGTGACATTTCAATTTCATAATGTCATAGAGAATACGGTTTTAAGACAATAACTTGTTTCAACATGGAAATACGTTTTGATTTGGCATAGAGTATAAGGGCCTTGTATAGAAAAGGTTTGAGTGACATTATCTAAAGACATAAACCGGTGCTAAAAGATAGACAGCGTTATCCTAAGCTAAATGTTTTGAGAGCAACAGATGCTTTGTCACAGGTAGATTATACCGGTGTATCTGCCTGGTCGTTATAGGTATAACCCTTTACATTTTCATCATACATAATATACTCTGCATTTAGTTCCTTCCAAATAAATAAAAGTTTGTCTCTGTTAAATCTCAACTTTAGCTTTGGTTCTTAACTTCTTAACTGAGATTTGACTTGACCACTGAACGAAAATCTTGTATCCAGTTCGAATCAAGGCCGCCCCACCCTCACCCCTAAACTGGATCCTCGATCGCCAAACCGAAATTTTGGATTCGCCGGCTTGTAAATAACTTAATTATACAATTAGGACTCGACACCGTTAAAACGAAACACAAGCGAGCTCGAATTGCAGTATTTGCTACAAAAAAAACGAGCAAATAAAGCATGGCGACTGAAACTGGGTTCACACGGCATTGTATTAAGGTTTCTGTCGTATTCGAATTAAAGCAAATTATAGCACAATCAGAGTATTACGTATTAATGCTTTGTATAAAACGGATAAAAGAGTTTTTCGAAGTGTAGGTACTACTATACATATGTATGTGTCATATGTACTTCCGTTATCACATTTTACAGACTTTAAAGTTCTACGGCTTCAAATAGACCGTTGAGTATTCATTAAATGTATATATAGGGTAATTGTATGCATGTACATGTATGTACGTTGTCCTTTCTTTTTGTTACAGTGCAAATGTCGTGTGTGTTACAAAATTATATACCTACCTATTCACAAAATTTGTGTCTCTGTTATATCTATAGGATGTATTGTACAGAAAATTTTGCAGATTATTATTAAGAATCAGTATAAAGTCTAAGCAATCTTATCATTGTTTATAAATGCGAGGTTTTTTAATGTGTGTATATTTACGAGTATAACTTAGATACTTTTATTGCAGTAAATTGGTGATGAAATTCAAATACAGTATTCAAGCATGTACTCCTAGTAACTCCTATTTCAATATCGATTTGAAACTAAATCCACTGTACAAAACGTATCAAATACACAATATAATATAAGCAGTGGCGAATTATATTTTGCGCCCCTAGGCACTGACACAAAAAACGCCTCATGAGTTAAAAATAATGCTTATCACCCTACTTTCCCTATCAAGGATATACCGTTTTAGCTAAGAAATAGGTCGTCACCTTCCTTTCCCAAGCGCCCCCTTACGCCCCTAGGCACATGCCTAATTTGCCTTAAGGATAATCCGCCAATCCAAATTCCAGTCCAAATTGTATATGTATATACTTAGTTAGGAGATCTAATCATAAGTCTTATATATCCTGTTATTTCACAGAATGTCCCTGGTACCACCAGGGGAGGCGGACTCGGCGAGCCCGAGGCGTGCAGTCAGCCCGCTTCTCGAATCCCGCAGACCACACTGCACATTGGCTTGCGACTATTGCGCCGCCATATTGGAAGACAAGTTTAGACGTACGTATGTCTAAACCACAATTGTAAGCTCCTTAATTGAATTTTAGATTTGAGGGCTAATCGATATAATAAACCCTATTGTCTTCAGTCTTCAGTTACAGTGTTGTTAGTTAATTTAATTCAGATGCTAGCTAGATAAAGCTGATATATTTATAAGGTGGCTGTTAAGGAAATTCCATGACTAAATTCACGATTGGTTCCAGTTTTTACGATTATATACTCGTACATTCTTCGATCGAATAATACCACCCGTTGTATTGGACTATGCGCTACTAATTAGAGTTTTACTAAGTGAAAAAAAAAACAAACGAAATAAATTAAGGCACAGACTTATTACTTGTAAAACAGTGTTTTATGGCTTGAGATAAAAAGATGCTACAAAACTATTCTTTACCGACAAAAAGAAACTTTTTGTCCTTTATATTTCTGAGAAAATCTCTGAAGCAACGGGGAGAAAAATTCACAGCTATTAATATCGTTGAAGGGACATAAATATATTTCAAATGTAACGCTAGAAATTCTGTGTACAATGTTATAAAAGTTGAATGCAAATACATAAAACATTCGAGCTTAGAGCTCATTCTCACTTGTCGTGTGTCGGATCCGAATTTTAATCAGATGATTTCTATTCACATCTACGATTTTTAATTGAATGACAAGAGTGAATATCTTCATATAAAATGTTCTGCCACTGGAACATCCGATTAAAATCCGGACCCAACATACGACAAGTGGGAACGAGCCCTTATTGTAGTATGTGTTCCTACAAAGTTTCCTCATTAATGTTGTGGCAATTTTTACACGTACAACTTCGATGATTTATTACGAACTAATATTGAACAATAGATTGTTTTTTCTTTAGTTAGGAACTTCTTTTAGGTGTTTTGTAAAGCATACATTTTTATATATGATACTGAAATTTCCAAATAAAATACAGGAGTCGCGGATTGTAGAGATGTTAAGTTAGGTGTTGTAAGTAGATTTTTTTTTTATGGCATATGGCGGCAAACGAGCTGACAGATCACCTGATAGAAAGTGAATGCTGTCGCCCATGGACATTTGCAACACCAAAGGAGCTACAAAAT
>DVXP01002838.1:0-12113 GCA_018235645.1 Junonia grisea | reverse complement strand
AAAAAAACATTAGAAAAAAAGAAAGATCATCCTAGTCTGGTTAGCGAAACACGATCTCCTACAGCCAGCCAGCCAGCATCATCCTCTATCCATAGTCATTTATTTATGTGTTAAATAAGGATGTTTTCTTTAAAGTTTTTATATTTATTAACTTAAAAACGTCTATAAAACTGAAAAAGCTTCCATATTTTAAAGCGCTAATTTCAAAATCTACCAGTCCGATGTCATAAGGTAAAGTGTTTATTGTGGATGATAATTCGCTGTATTGTAACACAACAGTTAGAATGGTTATTATATCATTTACCCTCATACCTAAACAAAACAATAATATCTAGAATTAGACATACGTACTCTGTAACTGTAAGGCAATGTTGAAAATTCTTGAAATTGTTTCCCCCACTAAAAAGTCACAAATACATTTTTTCCCCTTAACTTAGAGGCAAATGCCCCAAATAGGTAACAGTACCGTAATGCATTCTCAATATCTATATTCTACTATATAAAACGAACATCACACCTGATTCTACGAAAAATACGCTCAAAAGTCGTCCAAATCCTATATTTCACACAAACAAAGCATTGAATCTTTAGTTTTATTTTCACAAAGTCCGTGTGTCGTACGGTCCTATCGAGACGGATCGATGCGAATCGAAGAGTTGTTTGTTTTGCACGAGAGTTCGTTATTTTTGCCAGCGAGTCTGAACACTCGTGTCATAGTCACATCACTATGTGCATTAATTAACCGAGTTATACAATCTATAAGAGAGGCATTTTTGCGATATGCAGGTTTTATTTGTGTATGTTGTCGTATGAAACTTTTTTTTATATTTAGATTTAAAATATAAAAAAATATTTTTGTATTTTAGAATGTCTTTGGTTTAATACACAAAATTTAAATTCTCCTTTGTTCTACAATTATATTTTACCGTAGCAATAAAATTAACATACACCGGTAAATTATTACAATATTAATCTTTCTTCAAACAAAAGAACAACGTAAATGAACAAAGGATTTTTTTATTTAAAATTCAATTAAGCATTAATATTTTTGCAAAGAAAAATTCCAGTACACGTAACATGATATTCAAACAAGCAAATCTCTCAAAATTCTCGCTCATGTAAAATGAAACCCACAAAGGAATTCCTTTCTCTTACAGGGACATAAATAAAAGAACAAAGGAAGAAATTAATTCATTTCTTTTATTTAATTTGTTCTTTTAAAAGAACGTAATCCAATCCAGAAGGAATGTCTTCCTGGCGACCGCGTGTAATTGTAATGCCACTCAACTGTACTCGAATGAGTAATGAACGTGTGCGTCATATGCGTTCCCATGAATACGGTCTAGTGTTGAGACCACTCGATTGGAAATCGAGGAATCGATAATTCGATTTTCTGTCAAGGGCTGTCATGTTTGGAAAGCAAACTAAACATTAATTTAGTACCGTATGCTCGTTAGCAACACAGTTCTGTGAACCCTAAAAGTAAAATAAGTTTCGGTTAATTACGCTATACTAAATTAAACGCATAAAACAAAACAAACGAAAAAATAAGGTAGAAACGTTAAAATAAAAATACTGAAGCCAATAATCGTAAATAAACATCAATATTTGGGTTTTAGAATAATTATTCCTGTCAAAACTGACCCTCTATTATAAAATAATAGAAATATTCTCTAAAGCACTGCGGAACTTTTGGCAAATATAAGGTGTGTTCCCAAACATAATTCTGTGTTTTGGCCAGAGCAATTTGGACTGAACATTTCGAATAAACATTTTTTTACACGTAACAGACGTTAATTATAGGGATTTGATGTCAATCCAAAATAAAGAATGCATATTTCAATTACCTGGGTAATAGGCGCGTAAAAAAAAAGAAATTAAATTGACTGCTTTTCGAATCTCATCGATTCTTGATCAAAGTTGAATATTATTAAATTGCGAATATTCGACTATTTCTCAACACATCACTACGTAGTCGATATAAAGCTTTAATATACACGAGTCTTTCTTTTATAATGACTCAATACTTGGGCGGTTTAATTTCGTATCTAACTTTCGACTAGACTTGCTTATAATTTGCGACACTATTCAGATATTTTATTAGTCCTACAAGATTTTATTACTTTCTAATTGAGAGGCCATATTTTGGGAGTTTATAAAATAAAAATATCATATATTGTCATAGGGATAATTTTGAGCAATTACCCCTGAGGAATTATTAGAACTAGAATCAGAAAAAGTACATAAAATATTAGGTACAAGAGTATACTTTAACATCAATATTATCCATATCTTTATTGGAAATGGGTTAGACGATGCCTCATTTGCTGTACATAATTGTTTATAAGCCTATTAAAAATACATTAAACGAACGGAATAGAAAATTATCCATTTCTTCTTACGAGCCCTGACCTTAAGGTTATCTGGAGGAAATCACTATTAAGGTGCTATAAGGTTATAAATACATGTGTCAGTATTTATTTGTATTTAGTTTATTTTATAAGCCCTACTGATGAGTAAGTCTTGGTATGAACTTGGACAGAACATAGACCACAAGGACTAGAATGTTGGGTGTTAACTTGGGAAGACCTAAGTCCAGCTGTGAACTGTGTTTGGCTAACGACGAAAGGTGGCTTTTCTTTATACTGTTGCATACAACAAAACACCATATACCAATCTATAAAATCGATGTTCATTACATAATCAGAATCGGTCATAACATTTTGAATACAATACTTCGATACAAATTGCTTTACTAGAACCGTCGTATTGTAGTTATTTCACGCCTTTGTTTCTTATCGATTAAAAGAACAATGGAGTCAGTGAACAGGGTCCGATTGTACTCTATTTTTTAGGTGATAGTGTGTACTGAAGTTTGGTAACATTACAATGAAACTACGATACCTTTGATACTCGAATAGAATATAAAGTAATAATTTCGTAAATATTTACTACATGATAAAGATCCAAATAATTTAAAAAGTTGCTTCACTCTGGCGAATGTATAGTCGGTTTTTAACTGCAATCGTATATACTAGCAAGTTTAAATGACATTCTTAGACGACTAATCTCACTAGTTTACTTTTCATTAGACGAAGAAAACCATCAATTCTTGATTTTATTTACTGTGGCCAGTACGCTGGATATTTCGGAACACCTCAAATATTCCGTTCTTTACATTTGTCGCTTCTTAATTAACACAAAAAAATCTCCCCTTTTACATTAATTAATAAAAGGATCATACAAAATACGATGACCTTTTCTCATTAACCGGACAGCGAAAGACGCTTGAACAAAATTAAAAAATGGTTGAAAGCTTCGTGGTTGTAATAAAATACGTCTCTTAAGAGCAGCTGAGTGGATGCAGAAAGAGGATAATAAAACTATCGACGTGCCTCAGCCTATACAGATATAACCTAGGTATTACAAGCTGACATAAAACAAAGATCAAAAGTTGAAGGATGATTCACGAGATGGTACGTATACTTATATAGTAAAATAACACGTAAGATTTCGATATTAATATATGAGTCAAGTTGTTGACGAAACACGTGGATGTTACGCATTCGAATCTGTACAATTTGGTCTTCAAGTGTTATTGTTTTCAGTTTTCTAGGTTAATCACTAAAGAATTTAAGAACGCGGCAGAATAATTCTTACTAGGTACATGTGCGATTGTAATCACCCATGCTGGGTTGTTACTAACAATGGTGGGTAAATAGAAGATGGCAAGTTGTTCAATTAACTCATTTGTAACTTAAATAATTCATATTTTTGGAGCAGCTTTTCTTATATGATATGAATAATTCACTCAGTTATGAATGCAAATATTTGCAAAACTTAACACCAATTCTCAGAAGAAAAAAAATCATTTTAAAATATTCGACTGGAGAAATTAGAAATAAAATATTTATGCAAATACTGTTGCCATTGTATCTATTTCACTCGTTTGTGTAGCCCCAGCTCTCTAGTTGTTTACATAAAGTTATTATGTAAATAGCAACGGACGGGATCGATTTAGCAGACGACGTGACGACCACAGCGTCGCAGAGCATTAGCCGATTATTTCCTAATCTGTTTATTCTGTCGAACAAATATAGTGAGCCAAAAATAGAAATGTGTAAAAACTCAGAAGATAGTTTTTCAACATAGTCAGTAACCTTTGAATAAAACATAATTATCGCTAATTGTCGGAAGTGTATTGGTTTTAGCGAATAAACTAAAGAATTAAGTTACTAAAGAATTTGTTAAACAGATAAATTCGCTAAAACTTTCATTTTCATATTTATTCTAATGGTTGTTTTTTATCGAAAACAACTTATATTAACATATTGATTGCCAAGAAGTCCAAAACCGTCAAAATGTTGAACACTTTGTCCAAAACAATAATATGATAAATTTATATATTTCGGGCTATTGCTCCAATTCAATTTTCCATTCACTAATAAAATTACTTTCCAATAGTCTGCCTATTCCAACATGTAGGATGGAAGAGAAGATTGCTTGGTGGGATCAAGAGACATAATTGGATTTCATTGTTGGCTGTCCTAAAACAACAAAGTTTACTTCTAATCGGAGTATTGGCCTTGTAACCTGTAAGATCGTGTACAGGTACCGAAGACTCGTTCGCTAATACCTGACATTGACAATGCTCCACCAAGCATGAAGCTTGTCCGTGTGTGTTGTGATTATATCACACTAGCTCATTTAATGTACTTCAAAATCACCGAAACCGAAGGGAATTCTGGTAAATGTGCCTTACTTATTCTGATACGTAAGTAGATAAGATTTAACGTGAACTGGGCATGCTTTATTCTGGTAAGGGCTTATCTTTTGCAGGTATTTTATCTATTCAGGTATATTTTGTAGGCGTCAGGCAAAAACTATTGAATTGATTTTAGGAAACTTAATTTGATAATAGATGATACTGAAGTAAGAAATCCATTCGGAATATTTCAAGAGTATTTAAAAGGAGACTAAGACAATGTGCTCAAGTTCAGCTAATATTAGGCTTAACAATGTGTAACTTGCAACATTATAAAGCGGATTAAACGCCAATTGGTTAAGAAATAAAAACAAAACCTTTCACTAACCAGTCAATTTAACGGACTTTCGCAACATTAACTTACAGGATATTCCACTGAAGGAACTTCGATTGGACGAACTCGAAAGGGAATATCGATGTCCCCTTAGCGTGTTTTTTTTAATAACGAAAAGTAGTAAATATTTAATGTGTGCATTCTTATAACACAAATCAGAAAAATTTTATCAAAAAAAATCATTTGCTGCCCGTTCTCGGAGAAAAGTTGCCCCTTATTAATAAAAAGGAAAAGTACTAACTGCTAGTTTCATAATCCTCGTAGGCATCATTTTAAAGCTCACTTATATTTTGCCGCAACGCGATAGCCGAGTCATTATTTACCTTCATTATAAGCCCCTCGTAAGATAACGGGAGAGGAAAGCATTTAATAGGATAATTATGGGGTAACTTTACCCTCATAGTTGCTATGATTCTCATCAGCAAAGGCTTATTCAGGTATTCTAAAAACATCTTTTTAACGAAGAATCTTTTCATTTTTGTGTAATGCTTTATTTGCTAGGAATAAACATAATTTGGAGCTATGAGCTAAAACCATCGATCAAATTTCTTCCAACATACAACACGACCATAAAAAAATCATAAAATGGTATTTACGTAAATGTGAATTCGTGGCCTTCATTTTAGATCGTCGTCGTATATAAATTATTAATTGAAACTAACGGACTGGAACTAACTACAGGAATATCACACATCATAATCTAACAACTAATGAAATAATTACGTACAAGTGATGTCCAGTTAAAGATAAATGGTTAATAATTATCACAGACACAACTGGTTTACATATATAATGTACATAATGTAAAGAAACATGCACCAAAGGAAGCGGATGCCCTCAATTATCAGCGTTTCCAAATGGAATGCAATACCGACCTTACAGGGATTAACAGTTTCATTAACTAGATATTTACGAACCATATCTAAGTGATGATCAATTGTACTATAATGTTGTATTTAATATAACAATTTTTTGCAAAGGTTTGTTGCGCCCTTTGAAGAAATGGAAGGTGAATTTATAAAAACAGATCCTGCATGTGCTTTATACTTTTATTTGGCACATTTTCAAACAACAAAGTCGTTTACGTGTTACAAATTCGTTATGATTTCTATAATTATTCGTCTTAGGAGAACACTTATCATCGGTCCTAATAAACAAAATAAATGATCTCTTCAAATTACATTATTAGGTATACATTACATAATTAATAATTCGTTAAACATTTACCGTAAAAATGCTTTCATTCATAAAATTTCAGCAAAGAACCGTGCTTGAAGTAACAAAGTTAGCGTACAGGATTTTCAGCGAAAAATTATCCAATTACCCAATAAGGCGATTCCGCCGCTAACTCAATTATCTTGTCAAAGAAATTTTTCAACTCAGGAGTTTCAGTGGTTAATGTTTTAACAGACTTTTTGTTTCAACGAAAGGCAAAACAAGATTAGATTTTAATGTTAAGAGCTTGTTTAAAAAATCTGCTGAAGTTCATATAAATTAAGGAAAATGTAAGTTGCTAAAATTTTGTAAAAAAAAAAATTGCTAAAATCACATTTCACACATGTGCTCCTGTTTTCATGCAAAACACTAGAACTTTTCCCTAGAAATTAAGTAAATACCTATAATAAAATAATTGATCTACAAAAAGAACAAATGATTGCGCAATTTCGTAATTATAATTTATAACAAAATCCACTTATTACATTCACAATAAAAATAGATACTTGTCGAATAAATTAAAGATGTATTGTTTGTTTTCTGTTATCTAAAACAATGTTAGATTGTTAATGCATTTCGTGGAAATATAATCTATTTTAGATAACGATAGTGATTAGATTAATTTTCAAACGGTTTTACCACCGATAAAAATATGTGTTTCATTTTAATCAATACTTTGATAACTCGATCGTTATTCAACTGTCATAAAAGCGAAACTGGGTCTTGCGAAATTAAAAAGTGAAATATTGTGGACGATAAAAAAGGACATTTTATTCACAATTGCGAGGCGAGGACTTTTTTGTACTGCAGATTCGCACCGTATTGTTAGTTGAGACCGCAACCAGGTCAGTCGACTGACTAGACAGGATCAGAGCACGGGAATTAGGCTAGTGGGTACGGTAGTGATTACTGGAGGTAGGGGTGCTCGTGTTAAAAGGGGCTTTGTGCGGATAATGCACACGGTACGTTAAACAACGTTCCCGTTTCTTTTGTACTCACACCTTTACACGGGAAAAGTTGTGAATTATGAAACAATGTTTGTTTGTGCGTGGGAAATGTTTCGGCTTCCTAAATTAAACTTTTAATTAAAACGTCAAGCCAACTTTGTTCGAAACCGAAAAGTATATCGAGTTTCATAATGAAATTATTGATAAAGCTTAACGAGATCAATTTTAATATTCAATAATGATCCTTTCTCCAAATTAACGAAGTCACAAATTTCATTGGAAAGTTCTCAATGGAATGTGGTTCTTCTAATTAGCATACCTTGTGAACATTTAAACGTTTCGTCCAGTGATAGATGCAATCGAGCACAAACGGAAACACGTGCCCATTCAATCTATTCACCATATTCTTCGTTAAAACAAAAAACATCCTGTGGAACAATGGTTTATTGCATATCCTTAATAAATATACAAATTCGCGGAATACATTGGTATTTTTCTCTTTTGCAACTTTAAAAATAGCCGACTAATTGTTCAAGATGCTTGTCATCAAATTATTCCTACTGTAACTCGATTCAAGTTGAATTGGACGATCGGCTTCAACTGTCAGTCTGAATACTATTGTGAACCCAAGGGCATTTTAGCTTGCAGGTTTAACATTAGGCTGTCTGGTCGGAATTTCAATGTCAATATGTAAGGTCGTGTCTACAGGCCCCAGGAACGGAAATTAAATCTCCCAAACTAGGTTAGATCTGGGTTAGCTTGAATGAATCGTACCGAATTATTTCAGTTAATGGGTTTGGTAAAAAGTGTTAGAATTTACTAATACATTTTACGGTTCTATAAATATTGCTATGGCGAATTGTGTTCGGTTAGTTAATAAATGTTATCACTCAATGGTATTAGTTAGGAAAATAATATTAACAAAGTTTTATAATTGTGTGACATAGAAAGTTTTTGAGGAAAGTCAGTCTTGAGGAGTATCTTCTGGTATTTATTTTGGACAAATAAATCATGTTTCTAACAAAATATACTTACAAAATTAAATATCAGTTACACATTTATTCTCCGGTTAAATTCTCTGGTCCCGCACTCGAAGTTTCCGTAGGAGGGGAGTGCAAGGTTATGAAATCGGCACATGTGACAGGATTACAGGAATATTTGTGTCGAATCTTAGGTGACATATTTGTATCAGCACCGTGAAATTCGGAATATACATACAAGAATTTTCTACAAGTAAACCCACTGAATCTTCAGCGTTAAAAGGCTGTACATTAAAAAATAAACAAATTTGCATAACGTTTAATGACTTCTGTTTCCATCAATGTTCAAGCAAGCTAAGAATTTAGGGACACCTCATACATCTCCTTAGCTACAGAGAAATCTTTTAAATGTAGATTATATGTATACTTAGTCTAACATTATTATTAAATCTTTCAACGTATTACCAAGTAAAAAATACGAACCCATAAATCTCGCACGACCTCCAAGGGAGAAGGCTATAAAACTTAATCCAATACGTTCCTCTTGGCAGATATATGCGTCACAGAATTTCTCCTAGCGCATCATTTAGGATACACTACCTTCAGCGAATAACACGAGTTTAATCATAAAAATAAAACCACTTGAATAATTTAGTGGTTCCTTCCAGATGCGTGCACGTGGTCTGCCTAGCGAGCCATAATAAATTTATTTGGATCCGCGGTCATAAGGCCGCCAATCCATAGCAGTGCACATTGTACGCACGAGTTATTTTCATATCCTACTGTCAATGCATGGAATATGCATGAATATCATTGGTACATAGTCGTGCATAATTATCTAGCTAGTCTGTACGCCAGGGATCATTCCAATTTGGTTCGTCGGTCAATAAATTTTCAACTCAATATTGCCTCAGGGAATAAATTCGTATTATACAGTATAATAGAACTTCTAAATAAGTAATCTCATTAAGGCAGCCAAGTTTGTAATACGTGGAACAATCGCCGTGTCTGTGAAAAGTGCATGTTACGGTATAACAAAGCTTGTAATTCTATCAGATTACATCTGTTTGCTAAAGATTACATTATATCGTGCTGCTTAGCAAGAACACATGACAATTACTTTATGTTTAATTCAAAATACTTCTGATTTCGTAATCTTACCAAAATTAACAAATATCTTTACAAATAATGATCAAACACAAGTGATGGTTGGAAGCCACAATTAAATAAGTTAAAATTCTCACATTGTTGACTGTCGTCGAATAAAAAGAAGATTTTAAATTACCATCAGTCATCGTTTCAATACGAGCACGCCAAGGTTTAAATATAATAAAGACCCTTCTAAATCGTTCGTTACCCTCTTGCAACATGAACGACAAGTACAATTGTTGTTCATTTAACTTGCATAAGTGCCGTCCAGCCCGTCTATTGAAAATATCATACAAACATTCATTTTCATTTCAATAGAATTTGTAGAATGTTTCTTCAGACTAACGACCCATTGCATATGTATGCTCGAAGTCAGTAAAACATAATTATTGGCGATTATTACAGCTTATTAAAATCTTTTGAGGCTTTGTATTTAAACTAGTAGAAAATAACTTTACTATTTCAACTTATACGTAGCCCGAATAATGCTATGTGCATTCTGATATCTTCTGTAGCGTATTTCGTGTGTGGGTTAACTTGGGTCTCTAAAAATTTTGGTCCTTCTGTTTCATTTCGAACTCTTTTCCTTTAATTACCATGAAAGTAATTTCCAAAGTGACAAGAACACAGAAACCCACGTGCCCCAATTAACGAATATGAGTGGTTATTAAGAGGGGGCGTGAGCCAGCGCGACGTATAAATTGTTTAATCAGATCAAAGCAGGAGCGGATATTGTAAGGAGTTACGTAATTTTGAACCGAGTGTGCGGAATGTAATGGACACGAGATGTAGGTAACATACAGAACATGTTAGTCATATATTTTATTGTTCCTGTTTTTGTCTGCTATCTATGTACCTTGTCCTATGACAATCTACACTAGAACATAAAAAGTCCATGATATAGCTGGAAAATGCTAGTAAATGCAAACTGCCTTTTATCCTCGACTACGCTGATACAACTTCTTCAATCACCATTAAAAGGAAAATGTACAATCACCTAAGTACAAAGCCTCATTCATTTTTTAAAGCGATGAACATTGAGTATCCTTTGATTCAGAGAATTGTATTTCAACACAAATGAAATAGAATGATTCAATCGGTTATCAATTAACATCGCCCAAAACTAATAGCCCTATTCAGTCACTGTACACATTTACAAAGCTGCCGTGTGAGAAATACAATAATTAGACTATTCCTGACTACGCCAGTTAGTACGCAAACGGCCACTTAGAGCACCGAGAACTGAGAAGCAGAAATATCCCATAGGCACTTAAAATGTCTGCGTTTCTATCTAAGGGGCTTGATAGTGAATCGAGCTCGTTTAATAGGACTCCGTTCCCGCGGTGAAAGGGCCCCATTCGCGAGACCGCTAAAATGAACCTTTCCCTCGTTAGGTGAACTATACATAGCTGTACAATGTAATGAAAATCGCTTATTGATCTTTTTTACTTTAATGGAAGATTGATGAGAAAATCTTAGCTATGTAGCATGGTACACCTAATAAAACTTAAAAGGGACTAACTTTAATGACTATATTAAGATTTTAGAAACAGATACTTGAATATTAATAATTCGAAAAATCTCAATTATTGAACTAATTAACGAACGATTATCACGAGGAATTTTTAAAATATGTTTTTTTTTATTTTAAAATATCATAGAAATGTGGAGAAAAAAGCAAACCTTGTCAGTTTGTAATTTAACTGGCATTAAATCAAGCTAAAGCTTTAATCCAAGCATGCTAATCATATTGCTTGCCAGCTCTTAAACCAGTTGTTATATTCATTCATGAGAAATGAAAGGATTTCCGAGAAATATAAAAACTATACCTTTATGGCCAAAGACTAAGAATGAATCACAATAGTTCGTAACTTTTTTAAACTTGTTTATTACGGAACTTGGATACAGAAACAAAAAAGAGATTAAATGAAGACTCATATCCAAATATTATACTAAGAAATCATTAGAAGAATGGAATTGTATGGTCAGAATAATACACTAATAAAAAACATTCCACGTGACGAAAAGAGTATTGACGATCTTGGCGACGACACCGAAATAATAATTTTCCCAACGGAGAATCGACGAAAGATGGACTGTCCAAGTATTCTCACCAAGCAGCTCTACCCATTTGTAGTAACACTGGCTAAAACACATACCACGATAAGTCCTATCCTAACATCTGTTAGGATTGTGGTTCTAAAACAATGCCAATTAGTCAGATTTCTGAAATTACATTCAAGGTTGTTATTTATCGCAATTTATTTGCGGATTCGAGGGACTAATAGCCTTCCCAGATTTGTACCTTACATTCGCAAACCAGACGACTACAAAATTACAACTGAGTAGGTATACGGCTATATAATGACCAAATTTGGTTATATTCCTCGTAGCGAGCGCAATTAATTTAATCTACTAATAATGCGCAGCTTATCAACATAGCTCCCAAATAACCAAATAAATTATTTCGACACTTGTTGCAGTTTGATCAATCAACTCTGTGGGAAACCAACAACGTCACGAAACGAAATTCGAGAGCATGCGGGCACGTGATTATATATCAATGAGGAATATGGCCGACAGATTCTAACGTTTATATACAACAAAGGATTGCTGTAATCCCGACCCTGCGGTCTGCGTTTAGAACGAAGTTAAATCCATTGGAAACGAACCGGTAATATGCGAGTTAGCCTCAAGAATCGAAGGTTCTGTATTGTAGACAT
>DVXP01002837.1:0-12114 GCA_018235645.1 Junonia grisea | reverse complement strand
CAATTTTGCTTTTAAATTCATTATATGTACTATTACCATGATTTTTTTCATATTTTTAGAAGCAGTAGTTTAGTCGGTAGAGACTCTTGACTCTGAGAAAATTTTACACATTGAAGCTTAATATTTAGGAAACTGTTCCTCGTTCGGAAAAATGGTTTTCCCACACCTATAATATTTTTAAAAGACCTATACACATATTAAGGACCTCGGAGCAAAGCCGCGGGACAGACAGACAGATGGACATGGCGAAACTATAAGGGTTCCGTTTTGACTACGGAACCCTAAAAAGACCGTTAGTAATGCTATATATACATTTGAATAAAGATAAAGGTTTAATTTGTTATTCTAATTTGCATAAAGAATAGCAATGATCACTAAATGTGTTTTGAAATTTTTATCAATTTTTTAGAAAAAATTATAAAGAATCATTGGACCTACCATTTGGCTATTGCATTATTTATTTTACTAATAATTTTGTTATTCAGTTTCAACAAAAAAACAATTATTCTGTAGGTTTTGATACTAGGGGAATATTTTTTAATAATTATAACTTGAAGAACTGAAACTGAAACCATTAATGATTATTACCTGCTTGGTGATGCTTTCTTCAACAGATCAATGAGTAAGTTTGTGAGGTAAAAATGCCCTAAATGATTTACTCCCATGTGTATTTCAAAACCTTCTTTCGTTTTCAGATCCTGTTTCAGAGGGACTGTAACTCCTGCATTATTTATTAGAACATCAATTTTGTAAAACCCAGCTTTGACAACATCCACAAACTTCTCAATTGATTCAAATGATGCAAGGTCCAACTGCATGGGAATCTAAAACGTAATAATTCAATGGTTCTTATTTAATTGTAAATATTAAATTATTTTATTAATGTTTTAACTTATTATTTTCTAAGTTACGATAATTTTATAATTATCACATTTATTATATCGCTTCAATGTTGCATAAATTATCTAACAATATTAAGCCATTGTACCGACATTAGATATATTTACGTCAAAATGTAAATGAACTTTTTTTAGAACAAAGAAAAAACATATAATGATATAAACTGCACAAAAAATTTATGAATTATTATTTTATTGAATAAGTAATTTTAATACGTACCAGTTCACCGCCTATTTGTTGTTCTTTTCTAATTTCAGCGATTGCCTGTTTTGCCTTTTCAACATCTCTGCAAGCAAAAATAACTCGCGCCTTCCTCTTTACTAGAGCTTTGGCGGTTTCTAAGCCGATCCCGCTGTTTGCTCCAGTGATAAGGAAAGTTTTGCCTCTCAAACAAGTGTTGCTTAAGCATTTAGCCCAACTTCTTGATCTCCACTTACGTATTAATCCCAATGCAACTACGACCGAAATAGGCACAGCCGCGTAAATAACACAAGATGACACCATTTCAGTAAAATAGTAAAAAGAATATTCTTAAAATTATATTTATCCGTCACGAGTGCACGTTAGTGTCGTAACTCGTAACTAAAGTGCAGCAAAAATAAAAATTACGTTTTCCGCTCTTCGACCAGAATCCAATGGAAACATTTGTGTTAATGTCAAACTAATGTCAAAGTCAAAGGTCAGAATTTCGTTCGGAAATTGTAATTAAAATCAAATAAAATATTTCTTTTTACTTTGAATGAATATATCTATATCTATCTATCTAAATCTTGTAGATATCTATCTATATTTTATAGAGATTAGATACGATTATATTTAGAAATAAGGGTTTGATTTTAAAGTTTATCTGTTACCACAATATTCCACAAGATGGCGCTAAGATATGCCGAAAAAAAATCGTTCATCCAGGTTTTGATAGTAGATATTTGAATGTGTCTACATTACAATGTTGATATTGATAGATAGGTACATTGTTTTATATGAATACATTGTAACGCAAAGTCACATTCACTCTAATACTGAAATGAGATTTAATAAAACAATTCTTTCTCATTATAGCTTTACCTGTATTTGTTCGAAACATTATTTCTTTCTTCTTTATGTAACTTTAGGTTTTTAACTTCCAAGTACTTTTTACACTTTAAAACCAAAATTAATTGTACTCAATCTTCGATATTTTCTCAATTACGACTAGTCGCTTATTTGATTTTATAAATAGGTAGTGTTCACAGTGCAAAAAATATTGCCATCTCTTTCGTTCTAAAATATAGATATCTACTTAGTAATTTAATGCAAAGTAGTTTAACCATGTGTTGAAAAATCTATATATCTAATATTAAGTATTACTTTCTTATTATCATGAATGTTAATATTTTAGACTTCTTTCCTGATTGTAATTATATTAAATGTATAAAATGAAACAATATACCCATATATTATAACAAGTATATTAATATATAAAGATTATCTTTAATTATATCAAAATATTAATCTAAAAAGGGACTGGGAATTTGTTGTTGCAATGAAACCAGTAAATAGCTGCACTGTTTATTTGAAATACATCATAGGGACAACTAGATAAAAAAATCTATATAATACCAGACTATGAAAAACAAATGATATGGTAACAGTATGAATATATCAATGTATGAAATATCTTTTACGAGTCATTTAATTATAAACAAGTATAGTAAGAGTTTAAATCGTCTAAAATATGCATTATCGTTACATTAGTTAATGGAATGTTCAAAGAGCTTTATTTTTAACAACGCGTATTTCTTAACGAATTACATGTTTGTTAATAGACAAATAATAGAAGTAGAGTTATTTATTAATAGTTTTTGTCGTATTATAAATTTGTATTTTAAAAATAAAGCCCTAATGTACAGTGTGCCACGCATAATCATTCTTGAATATAATAAATAGCGCTAGCTTCATGAATTTAGGCGAGGCACGAAGCACCCTTACTTTTTAAACTCGGTTCAATACTTTACTCACATAGCATAACCATTCATAAGAACACAGATTGTATAACGTCACATTTATCATTTGTGATACTTTAAAATCTAGTTGAGGATAATAATGCGTATAATGAACTCATCTTGTAAATTGAACACCACAATAATATGACAACAACAACAATATCCGAATTACAACAACATAAAAGGTCGTAAAACATTACACTATCTAAAAAGATATAAATATACAATATCGTGAGTTCGCTATAATATAAAAAACTATTAATATATCGAATGCATTAATACGCAAAAATATTAATCGAATTAAATAAGTATATAGTCTTTGTTTTGCTTAAACGTGTATATTTTTTTAACAGATTATTAATCACTAATCATAGTTAACAAATGCGTTGAATACAAAAGAGCGGTATTTTACAGTTCTCATACATTTTCGCTATTTTTTACATCAGTATTTTTGGCATGGTATGCGATTTTGAAATAATTTTCTATGCTGTCTATAGGTAAGTTACTTAACAATTTTTTTTCCCTTATCAATCATATATTTTTTGGTTAAAATCTAATTCGGAATATAGCTTTTAAAAATGTATTTCTTAAATTTTAAGCACACTTTATTATTAGATATAGATAGGTTGGCACTCATTTTTCGAGATTATAATAATTTGTGCCTCTTTTTTTCTATTATTTTTAATAATGTTAATATCAAATGAGTGATGGATGATGATAATTTTCAATGAATAATTATCTAAATGCATTATTTCTTATAAACCACACAGCAGTCTGTTTTAGCACATTTACTGGGCAAGAATCAAAAGTTTGAGGTATTGCTTCTCTGTCTTTCATGTAGCTCCATCTCAGAATATAGAAGTATTATAATTAATTTAATCTTCAATATTACCAATAATATAATTAATTCACCAAAAATTACAAGTTTAAAAAGAAAATCTGAAATAAAGTCAATTTTGACAAATTTTGTTCGTATAAAAAATAATTTCCGCATAAATATAAAAAGCCTATAAAGCTTTGTATAAAATTACTAGACTATTTATTTTTGGAATAATTTAGGTATTTTTAAACTTTTGTTTATTTTATATGCCTATAAAGTATTGTCAAATTTTTAAATGATACGCTATTAAATATTCCGATTTAATGGCAAAAATGAAAACATTTTTATAGAATTTGCGCTCTACGTGCCTACAAATTGTTCTCTTTTATTCTAAGCAACAACAATAAATCAATCTAATAATATAATATTCATTAAAGTAATACAACAAATAAAATATATATCTAACTAAATTTCAAGCTATTTCAAAGGCAATATTTTTATTTCTCTAATTACACTATTAATTTATTTTTATTATGAAACTATTAAATAATATCTGTCTTTCAACACATCGCGGGTAGTTTACGAATAGTTTAGGTTATAATTTTCCTAATCCAAGGTTAAACTAGGAGGCTCATACGCCTCGTACAATTATATAATTTATGAAAATTTTATTTAATAAATATAAAGAGAACATTCAACACCAATCCACATAGGAGATTCATTAGTAGTCGAGAAGAGAATATCAAACAATTAGCAAAAATCTTAGTCAATTTCTCATAAGAATACAGCTTTGAGCGATGTTATTCTTCTTATAAAAATCCAGCGTAAATATGTACAATACCATTGATGTTGAACAGGTAAAATTTATGGTAATAATTTTGGATCACATCGGCGTGGATAGTTGGTGTTTCGATCGGTCCACGCCGACGTCCACGGTGACCACCTTGCCGTCCACTGGCGTACTGTCCGTATCACTGTCCGGCATGATCACACACACAAACGACTTGCCACTGGTAGAATCCCTCGGATATATCGTCATAGGGATGAACCTGTCACTCGTACCGTCCACGTACGCCGCCAACCGCGAATACACTTCAGGAAAATGCTTCTTCAAAACTACCCCCCTACTCTCCAACTCGTTGGTTATGTTCCTAAAGCATATTTCTCTGAACTTGTGCGCTGTTGCCGCGTTCTTCTCGCCCGCGTTCGTCAACTTCGATGTTAGGATCAGAGTTTCTCTGTCCTCTGGCGTTCCTTTGCTGTCCCTTCTGTTTCGTTTCCGATTCTGTTCGTGTATCGCCGCGGATACAGTTTTGCTGAGACGTAACTTGGCGCACCTCGATACCATCTGTCGTTCCCATTTAACCGCACCCTTGGTTGGCACTTCGCTGATTATGCACACCGCGACGTATAATATGACTCTCGTCTCGGGGTTGTACGCCTTGCAAAGTTTTACCACTTCGGTGTATAATTCCGCTCCCATTTCGTTCGGTTGAAGAGATGTCCACTTCACGAATTCTGGCTCGCTCAAGTACTGGTAGCCGTGAGTTGTGAACTTCTCCGCCGCTTCTGGACTGGTGAAGAAGATCTTCACGACTCCCCTTCCTTGGGCTAGATATCCCTTATGAGCTATTGTACTTATTTGCTGCAAAGAATCTGCGTCTTCCTTTGCAGCTGCAATGATCTGTCTGCACAGTGTGCTCGCTCGCGAATGTAGGCAAACTTTTCTGTGTTTTTCCCAGTGAGCTCGCCTGCATTCCTTGGAGCAGTACATCGTCGTGCAGTTATGGCAGGTTTTGTAATGTCTTTTGGCATCTGCGAGGGGTGCGCGGGAGGAACATTTCGGGTATTTGCATTTAACAAAAGCTTCGTCCGTACTATTTTCGGTTTGCAAGGAAGCGAGGGAGGTTTTGGAATCGTGATGGGTGAGATGGTGGTCAGACCGCAGGGCTCCAGCGTCGAGGCTCGTGCGCCGGTCTAGAGAGGCACTCGGATGGGCAAAGGGCTCACTCCTCCTCCGGGAATGCTCGCCCTGTGCCGACCTCGAACGTCTGGACTCTTGCATCGTCACCGGAACATCAACTGTATCCTTCCCTGCAAATTCATTAACATTAATGCTATATAAAGACCATATAATCGTTCGAGTAACTCGTTAGACTCAGGACCATTATTGCAAATAAACAAAAATTTTTCAAATCAAGTCAAGATGCTACACGACAATACAGCATGCTAGGGGACTATACATGTTCTAATCTATTACAGGGTCATGCAAAACAGTGATAGTCGAGGTTATTTTTGAGTAAAAGGTAAAATTTATTATAAAACAGGGATCCGAAGGGGTGAATGAAACATTGAAGAAGTTTGGTAAAAATTTTGGACAAAGGGCGAAAGAGGTCATAATTAGAAAAATACCTTCTTCCAGCTTTACCACCGTCGTTGTTCCGTTAAAACCGTTCAGAAAGCCAAGGCATAATAGTTCACACAAGGACAAAAAATGCGTGTTAAGGTAAGACAAATATGAAAAAATTGGAACGGCTTTGACTTACATATCGTTCCTACCTGCTCGATCGGGGCTGGGGTCGGTGAAGGAGCTGGGGCCCTCGCTGGGCGTGCTGATGAAGCGGGACGCGGGGGAGATGCTGCTGTGGCCGCTGCTGGCTAGCTGCTCATAGCGCGGACTCTGGAACCAAAGGTTAGTACAGTTGATTCTAGAGTTTACGACGAATACTTTGGTGGTGATAGTATCGGATTGCCGATCTGATTTTTTTTACAAAATATGAAACACTGGTAATATTAATGCGGTCTAGAATATTTGATATAGAGTATAGTCAGTCTTGTAGTCCGATAAATTACAAAACGTACTACAAAAGAATAAACACGAACTAGATGGCTACCATAGTACTTAAAGCGATAATACACGGGACAATCTAAGTCGCGGTGGTACGAGTTACAAATACTATCTGAAGATTTGTTGAAATTGTAAATTAAGGAAAGAGAGGGAGGGGGGTTCACTAAATGAGAACCGCATTTCCGAGAGGTTTACTGTGTAGCAGAGGATCTGCCTAAAATCTTTTAAGAAAGTATTGTTTTTATTTAACATTTTAGGATTATATAAAAACGTATATTTTGAATTTTTGAAAACAATAAAATATGTTTTTTACAATAAAAAATGTAGTTTTTTACAATATTAAACTTTCTTACAAGATTTTAGGCATATGTTTTCAAAAAGTTCAAAATATAGTCGTTTCGTGGTCCATACCAGTGTTACTTATGGTATTATGTTATAATATTTTTCTAGCATGTCCAATACGTAATTGTAATTAAAATAATGTATACCTTTCCACCTAAGAAGTAGTAAGGACTCGCTGATTTCCTTGGACTTGGCTGAGGAGTCGGTATCCTCGTTGGCTGAGAAGGTAGGCCAAGAAGCGAGTCCAAAACGTCTTCAAGGGTCGTGGATCCCGGAGAAGGCCTGGTTATGCCCAGGTTTAAAGAACGCTGGGAATCTTGCCAGTCTGCAATTATGGAATGTGTCAGTTACGGCAAGCTGTTTTTAGATTTAAATCGTTGTAGTGAAAATATTATAATTATTTATGAGTTTACTTTATTGTAAAGTTTAAATTTTAATATTAAAAATATCTTTAGTATTGTTTTTAAGTTTAGACATTTTAGGGTTAAATAAAAAAGTATGAAAAATTTTAATATTTAAAATTAAATCAATGGCAACACTAAGAACTAAAATATTTTTAAACACAATTTAGTAAGCGTAAAATGTAAAAATATTGTAACGGGTGCAGTAAAACAGGACAATGTGATTAACTAAGTTCAAATATTAATATTCACTTACCATGGTTAGTCTCGGTATTTTTCCAGTTTTAATCGAACACCTTTTTCAAATAATCAAATAACTACGATCTCATTAAGTTACCCTAAATTTTTTCTCTATACTACGATAAAAACGAGCACTTTTAAAAACGGCACAAAAATAAAAATAAAACAAAAGAAATTAAAATAAAACTGAATATATTTAATAATCATTATAAGTAAAGTTTAACTTAAAAGGTACATACAATGATATAAAATGTTATGGAGACGACATATAAAGAGTGATAATGGTCACAAATGATTTGAATTCTTCAAAAATCTATCGAGATTCTTTAAATTTCATATATCTATGTCTACGTATTAATTTACATTTTTAGGTACTATTTCAAATTGTTGACAGCGTAGAGAGCTAATGATTTAAAATGATAACTAGTTTTATATTGAAAATGGCGCCAAAATTTTTCATTAACTTTTACCACAGATATTTTTGTAGTACAAATATTTCATAAACTAGAGCACAGACTATGTAAAGAGGTTGTCACAGATAAAAAATACATAGATTTTCGTAAATTAAGACTATTGTCGTTGATTAAATTATAATCGGGGCGTATTTTCGGAGTTTCTTTTCGGCGGTGCGAATTTTGTACGCGAAACGTTAATTTCTAACCTAATCAGAACCTGTATAATTTACTCAGGGACTTTCAGCCCCAAACATAAATTACGAGGTGATTTAAGTAGAAGGAACTTGAATTTTTGAGACTTCAGTCTGTGTCACTTCTCACCACCACATAATATCATGGTTCTGATAACTGTCGCCTTGTGCTGTTTATTCATATATATTTCATTATATTCAGGCATTTTTACTGTTATATCTTTTGATGTTTTGTGACTAATGACTAAAATATAAAATGACGGTGAAAATTTAAATAAGATATAAGTAGGTAACAGAAAATTAGCACCTAATATTATATAATGTGATATAGTATTTACAAAACTACTAATTATTCACTAGCATTAAAACTAATTAATATAGATTTGCATTAACAAAATAAACACACAAACAAAATAATTTACTCTGTACATTTTATGATAAAATAATTAAAAAAAACTGGTTTTGATGTCGGATTTTACTCGGATTACAATTATGGCAATAAATTGTTTTAAAAATAATATCTATTGACTATTTTTTAAAACAAAGATTGTGCAAGCGTTGTAAATTGAAGTAACAATGATATGCTGTAAAATTTTATAGTAAAGTTAAAAACCATAAACTTAAATAAAAATAGAAATGCATATTTTTATCAAAAAATCTTAATAAACTTGGCGGGTTTTAAATACCTCGTCATAATAGAAATAGTCAAATAAAATTAACTTCACAATATGTCAATAGTTCAATAAATAGCTACCGCCAGTTTTGTATAAAAGGTATACATAATAATAAGCTACAAAACGTCTCAAGCCACTACAAGCCAGTGCTCTTTACTGTAATGCATAAAATTGCGCTTGAACATTTATTACGAATGTGTCAAAGTGCATTGATACTACGAAATATACGTATATAATGGTCCTGAGTCTTAAATACAGACTATAAAGCTCAATTACACAACATTTCACAAAATGAAATCCTACAGTTTAAAAAACTTTATGATTCCATTCCACAGATAACTAAAAAACATAGAACAGCACAAAAATTAACGCACAGAGTATTAACATAACATTACGTTAGGACACTGCAGGTTTAGATCTCGAAGGCTAAATGCATGAATTCCGTTTGGAAGAAGTAAACAGTTCAGGTACTAAATAGATAACACTTTTCAACAAAGCACGGGCTGGTTGTTTCCAGCTGTATGTTATACATTGCCGTTTATTGGAGGGAATGTTGTTGGATCAGTTATCGAAACCTGCAATGTACGCCGTAGCGTGGTCACGCTCGCTCACCGGGCGCCGCGCGGTGGTCGAGGCGGAGGGAGGACGGCGGCCGCGGGTGCGGGGGTGGCAGCGCTTCCGATACCACCAGGGGCGTTTGTGGCGATTCTAGAGGTTTTGTACCTGGAACAGTTGGATTTTAATTAGTGTCAAATCCACAATAGAGTAAGAATTTATAGTTTCGCCAACTTCATTATTTTTCATTCATTCTTCGTTATTTGATGTTTCTTTATTTTTTACCTTGACCATAGATTTATCATAATAGAATTGAAATAGGGTACCTATTTCACTTTCGAATCAATGTGCTTTATGTCCAATGGACAATGAAATTAAAGTTGCGAAGAATTATCTATTTTCATTAATATGTAGAAAACTTGATCTTGCCAAAAGAAGTCAGTGCTCAAATAAACGCCATGAATTCATTTTAATTGCATTCATTTCGCATTTTAAATTGGGATTTAGTGTTATTGTGAAATCGTATTTGGTTTTATATAATATGTAGCCGAACTTACCAACAAACGAACTTTCCAGCCAATACAACTTCTGACTGGACCTCGGCGAGGGCTGCCTGTCAACGTCACCGTTCGCCGGCTCCAAGCCCGACACGTAGTGCACTATCGCCGATGTGACCTCTTTGATAGACGACTGAATTTCCTCTGAGGCCTTTGCTGATGCCGTCTGCTGAAGAAGTGATGAAGCTAACCTGGAAGAGATAAATGGTTCATAATAACATGAAATCCTTTATAGGATATGATTTAGAATTTAAGGTAATAAAATTGGGTCAGTTCTGTTTTAGTTTAATGTCAGGACTTACCTTTCGTGGGGCGTCCGCGGGGTAGAATTTAGTCTTTCCTGACTCCTCCAGCCAAGGTAAGGCTGTCGTGCGCTGAAGGAAGACCTAGTGGAGGGAGAGCACAAGGGACTCGTGCCTCGGATGCTGCTACGTGTCGAAGAACAGGGCGAAGTCTGGAAATAATAAATTAATCTTTTACCAATCCTATTTCGAGAAAATGGAACAATATTCCAACACCAATTGGTGTCAAACATTTTAGGAATAAAGGCATTTTAGGAATAAAATTCAAACATTTTAGGAATAATTTTGAATGAATCAGTTTCCAAAATTTAAGATTAACTTACTTGATTCGAATTAAGCCTGCTAGTAGACCACCTTCCGAAGCTGGTGGTATGTGGGGAAAGTTGGGGCGGAGGCGGCTGCGCGTTCGCTCCAAGACTGCCAAGCGATGTCGTCTTAGAGTTGAGTCCACTCCAACGGGTCGCCGACGCCGAAGCGTCAGATAACCGCTTGCGGAGGAGAAAGCCCTCTCGAGGGGCTGGAGCATTCTTGTACCTGAAATAAAACGCCAGGTTTATTTATAGAATGCATTACATTGAAAAGAATCACAAGAGCACACCACTAGTGAAGTACTTCATTAGTTAGAAAATGTGCAGGCAGTAAAATGCAGCGGAGTTTTTAATGTGGCGAGCTCGTATAAAATATAAACTAGAGAATTACGTGAAAGGTCAGTCAATATACCAAGAGCGCGTTTTATCTTTACATCAGCTTTCAATATTATTGTGTCAAGTGTATCGAGATAGCCGCAGGAATGTTTTTCCGTAGAGTTTTCTTGATTAATTTGCTCATTAGTTTATTTTAACTCTACATCCATTCTTTCTTCTCATATACATAACTTGTTCTTATGTTAGTAGGAAACAGGTCTAGTGACAAATTAGCGCTGATGTATATTAACACATGTTCTCATGAGATACAATTAATACTTCATTAACATTAATACACCGCACATTGTACGCGCCGTATTAAAATTAGCGTGCGAAACTTTCAGCTAGACAACATTGAAAATTAAAACTATAAAGAATGTGTCATATAGCTCTGAGAATTTTAGATGAAATCGAAAGTTCTTAGTATTTTTGTTTTTACAGTTTTTACTTTTAGTAAGATTATTGGGTAAGAAAAATTATTACTAAGACGTCAGCTGTTTCTCTGAATTATTTATAGATAATACATTAAAATATCCTTTTAACATTCGCTTAGCAAAACAAACAATATTTATGACTAGATATTTAGTTATTGGTGGTTATTGCCACCTTATAAAATTAATATCGAAAGACCAACTTCAGATAGAGTCTGTGTTCGATAATTGACCTACTAGCCTCTAAACATCAGTACCTATATAATAATGTATATGATATTCTATACTTTCATATGTAGTTCTAAATTTTATTACATACCATTCCGGCACATTGAGTTTCTGCAGTGACCTTTGCACTCGCAGTTCGTGCTCCGAGAGCACGCGGTCGGAATTCTTCTGCAACTCGTTTTCAGGAGGCTGGAACAAATTTAACATTTTAATTTATAAGGAAAACGAGAAACTGACTACAGACATGATTGCAAAAAAACTACTTACGATAAATACATACTGATAAACTTCATAAAAAGATCGTTCGATACAGGCAAGTAATAAATTATCTAGATATGTTTGCAATTATTATAATACTAAGATAAGTACAGTAGATTAATAAAATAATTATAAACAGTAATGATACGAGTAAAAAGAAGTTATGTAACTAAATACTTAGTCTGGCCATAAATACTGTTACACTTAATTATAAAAAAATATTACATTTGAATTTCGAATCTGTCAT
>DVXP01002836.1:0-12114 GCA_018235645.1 Junonia grisea | reverse complement strand
CTCTTAAAAACGGCAACAGATTGTGCGCGTCTTATATGAATTGGCAATAAATTCCACAAGCGAACTGCTTGAACAGAGAAGGATTTGGTGAAAAATGAGGAAGTATGAGAAGGAGTTTTTAGGATTAGGTTTTGTTCGGAGCGAAGACTACGGGAATGGGAATCACTAAGGAATTGGAATTATTTTACCTTGACATCTGACAATATTGTCAATTCACTGTCATTGTCACAATATTGTCATTATTACAAAAATATCAATGTAGTTGTGCCGATGTGTGCGAACGTTTTATTTTAGGTAATAGGTACTAAACATATTTACTGTAAATAATATTTATAAAATATTAACTGTATGAATCTTTCTCCATATAAGTTTCAACTATGCAAAATTTAATTCCGCTGGCCGAATTTTCGCCCTTTTTCGTGAAAAATATAATATATGCTAAGTTTTCGCTTCACGTATTAATGTATAGGTACCTATAGGGCTATTCCGACCAAAAATCGAGACTCACTCAAGTGAATTTAGTTATTTCGCAAATTTAGTCTCTCAAATTTGAATTGTTAAAAACTTGCTACAGAATATCCAATGCATATATTTTACGTCAAAAATAACAAATACTTTAGTACGACTCGGTGTCGCATCGTCTCATGTGTCGCTATATAATATACAATCGTGTGAATGAAGTGTAAAAAATTCGCGAAGGTGAGTCTCGATTTTTGATCGGAATAGCCCTACTGTTGTTCATTTGTAAGTAATAATACCTATGTCTGACGTAAAAATAAAAATGTTACTGATAAAAGCGAACGGTTAGATCGGATTTCAAATTTAAACTTTAAAGGTAATAAATTGTCTTTGCTCCATCATAAGCTTAAGCCATTGTGTGTAGCTGTAAGCTTTTTCGTCATATTGTGTTCTTGAGAAGCTCACACCTTAAAGTTAGAAAATACATTACCATTTCTCTGTTCTCTTAACCTTCTTGTAGATACTACACAGTAAAGCCGCTTTGATAGGGTATCACTAAATTGACCAAAGGTCTCGTTTTAAACGGAACTGTCCCGTTTTTCAGTTACATGTCCCGGTCTCTGAAGTTGTTTTCATGGCGCAAATGTTTTCAAATTGAAACTAAGTCATAATATCGGAAAATATCAGTATGTAACTTTGTGACATTTTTAACGCGAAAATATAGCGCTAAGCTGGCCAGTGACATTTTAAACCATTTAACTAGGCACTCAGTAGTATAGAATATGTAGGGTAGACAATTCTAGTACGATAGCAAGACGATTCGTTGTGACAAATTTATTTTTGTGTGATTCCCGTTTTAGGGCGACAAAAAATGGTCACATTACGTTTCACGAATAGTCTTCGCGTTTGCGGTAGGTATTCGGTCATGAATTACAAGCTGTACGTAAATAATTAATTGGAATGTTTTAAGACGGAACCAAATGTTCTTAATTATATTTATATAAAATTTTTGTTAGTGGTGCTACGGTCACTAAAAACTATTTTGATTTTAAACGGTAGATATTTCGTAAAAGAAACTACCAATTTTTTTTGTCTGTTTGTTTAAATTTAATTTGAGCTTATGGTAAGTCTTCCAAAAGATCTCATAATTAAATGTGTGAAATATAATTATGCCCTATAGGTACTTCACTATATTTTTAGTTTAAAAAATCATAAAATAAATTAAAAGTTTAACGTTAAAGCTTTAGCTATTTCTGTTCACAAATTCAATTTTGATCACATTTGTTCACGATTTATATTCGAAGTTATTTTAACCGTTTAATATGATTTTCATGTTATGAATTCAAAACTGTTTCATAACTTGCTTTATAATTAAAATTAATTTCGAAATAACTTGTTAAAAAAATACAAAATTGCCATTTTAAAATAAAAGAGCAGCTCACTTCATTTATAAAACGGTTTTATATAGCTTACCCTGTTGATTTATTTCATAAAACTGTGACTAAAACTATAGTGAACATTGGGATCGAAATTCGAATGATAATCACATAAAATATTTATATTTTTATGTAACTTCCTACACGTATAACGTTTAAGTTACGCATTGAATGAAATAGTACTTAGTACCGACTATGTTATTAGTATATTTTTGTGTTTTAATTTCTTATTGTTGCTGTTTTTACTTCTTACTGGTTTTTAGTCATAGTGCTGCTTGGGTGTCGTGATACACGATCGTCGCTTATAATACAAACAGTAGTCTTCGTCTTTTAATGAGCTCCTATTCTTTACGAAATCTTTTGACATTGGATCAGAAGCTTAAGCGTGAAAACGTAACAGACTAGACTAGAGTTTTTAGAGAAGACATAGTTCTCATGACAGACATCTGTACAGGCCATAAGGATGTCTGTCGTGGTGTGGGTGTTTGCGTTTGTGTTGTGTATGTGTTCCGGACTCCCGACGCAAGATCCTGATCTTACTGGGAGGCCGTTGAATGTGAAGCGTTATTATACATAAGTTTGCTTATCATAGGTGGTTATAGATCGTTGAATATTTAGAAAAGAGATGAACTAGACAGCTGTTTATCGTTACGGAGACACTGTAAAAGGTACAAAACAACAAGACTATTAACAGCGTCACAATCGAAGTCAATACTTATTCAATTATCGCAACCGAGTTCAAGAGTCGGACAATAAGAGTGACCCAGCTCGTTCGCGGGACCGCCATTTATTTACTTACCAAGCTTTGTTATTTCATAAAGCCAAATTGATCACGGCCTTTGACCGTTTATGACAACAGCATACACGTACCTGGATTTTAGAATAAAGTCTTAAAAATCATCCGACCATGGAACAATAAGTAGGTAAAAATATTACAGCCTCGCTAAGTAGAGCAGTGGTACTTCTTCTTTTTAAATACTGTCTATTTTTTAAACAAAACCTGTTACACCTGACTTATTAAAAGAACTTATAACCATAAGATAAAAAACCATGTTTCTAAATGATGAACTCCCGTACAAACTACATTTAAAAATATCTTCGATGATATAAGATCAATCCGTTTTTGTGCTTACTTAAATGGTAGTGATTTAGGTAATATTAAAAACTTAATGTCAGTATACCGAAAATGAAAATCGGGAAAAATTACGGTAGTTGATAACATAATTACTATATCTTTCGGAAAATCTGACATACAAAGTTTCGGATCAATGGGACTTTATTGTTTCAAGTCTTCACGTGATAAAATCAACCTCTAAGGATTTACTAAAGAAATAAATGCTTTATTGACGAAGATTTACGGCTACATATACTTATTATACTTAATATTTATTATGTTAAGTATGGGCGTTTGGAGTATTTGTAACATGAGTGACAGTTTATCATTCGATATAAGTATTATTTGCGTCTATAAAACGACAGCGGTGTTACTGACACCGTCGTTAGGATACCCCACTACAATTTTATAGAATGATTCATTTTCATTTCAAGAAACAAATAAGTCCAAATCCTGCATTCTTTCATTAAAAACAAAATCTAACACGGCTCTAACTTTATAATATCAATTTAGCATAGTTTTTGAAGTACCTATTTCTTACGACGAAACTTGACATAACACGACACGAACTGTTACGGCTCAGATAAGTCTTCTGAACTTAACTTTCTTCTCAATGACTTTCATTCGTAGTTCAAGAGACGACGTACCCTTATCATGTTAGAGAAAATACTGCTAAAATCAGAGATACTGGACTACTTGTTTTAAAGCTGCTGCATTTTGTCTTGCAACATTTCAAATATGTTTTGTCTTGCATATCTGACATAACTTGTATAGTACGACTAAAATTCTTTCAACATATTTCTTTGTGTGAAAGTTTGAGATGATGTCGAATGGCGTACTCACACAAATCCGTTTGCCATTGTTATTTTTAACGATTGATGTAATTACCACTACATTGGTTTTCAAGTCATATTGTTCAAGTTTGGCAATCGGTGGCTTGTTGACAACGAAGCTTTAAGTGTTAAATAAATAAATTGAGTATGATAATTTAATATCTCATCTATGGTAAGGCGCAATTAATAACATATATGTGTGTATCATAGTCTCTTTATTCCAGTTGATTCACTTATTAGGGCGTGTTTAGATTAAATGAAGAAAGAGCTAGAACTGGAACAGGAATATTCTTTCTTAATCTTTTAGTGTGAACGAAGCGTTTTACACTAAAATAACAACGAGCTAGAATGAGAACCACGAACTTGCACACGATGCTTAGGCCGATAAAGGCTCTAAGCAAGTTTGTGCAGTAGACGATTAAGCGAGCGAGCATTCTTACAATATTCTAAGAATCTTTTTGAACGCAGCCAGAACAGTGAAAGAATGCTCCATCTGTGTCTGTTTACACTAAAAGAATTTTATAGGATGGGGTAGAACGAGCATACCGTCGCTTAGTATAATTGGATCCTTAGGATACAACGTCTAGCATATTACAACGCTTCAATAGCTTTTAAACTAAATTGCGGGCTACGTACGGAATCTAACGTGAATAGCGCTTTAATCTATATAATAATTGTATAAAAGAGATTTATCATGACATTGTGTCTAAAATAGACAGAAATTTCACAAGAATTTTAGAGAAACAGGTTGTATAATCATGAAACAATCATTAAAAAGCAGCTAAACATCGTTACTTAATGTTATTTAATGTATTAATAACGGTAAGAATTTCTTCTGCGATGGATAATAAATTTTAAAAATGAAACCGATTACATAGATAGCACGATAATGTACGAGATTGGATGATTTATGAAACAATCGTAACGATCCTCAGCGTCCGATATCGATACTTCTGCTCACGAATCAACTACATCTGCACGTACGACTTATACACGCTTTTTTATCAACGATCAGTAAACAGTGCGTGATAAACAGCTATTTCGTAGTACTGTAGCTATATCAACACGGGATTATTACAGTGATCGCGTAAACTGATATCGTATCGATGACTAAATCATAATAAAACTTCAAAATTTACTCTCTGGTCACAACCTCTAACATTTGAACGCTCTAGGCAACCTTAGATTTGATTTATATATTTATACCTATATATTTCTACTAGCAGAATGTAATCGACCATTAAACCTTTTTGGTCATGGTGTTTATTTTTTTTACGATTTTAATCTGATATTTTGATAACTAATAGCATTTTATAATTATATTGATGCAGCTGTCTCGTTGTGTAAGCAAGTTTTACTAAACTTGACGACATATATAGGAACGTGCCGTAGCACACAATTAGGCAGGCTCTATCGGCGTAGAACAACAGTACATTCTCAGAATAGATCAGTTAGATGTTGCTAATATACGTTTCGTACGATACAATTCGATGGGGTAAGAAAACCGGAAGTCCAGTCCTTTGATTATTTCTACCCCCTTTTCCCTTCGTTCCTTTTTAGGCTCAATAAAAAAAGACAAAACAGGCAGGCCTTTCGATGTCAAGTGATCACTGCTGTCAACATTTGCAGCATCAAATGAGCCATAAAAGCATCGCCAACTCGAATTAGTGAAAGAAGGGGATTAGGAAGTAAAATAAGGTTTGAGGAAGGGAGTTAGACTTCCGACTCTTTTACTTACCATTCAAAACATGGTTACATCAGCTACTCTTCCCTGATTAACTATGAGAGTGTAGCAGGTACTTTCCTGGTCTAGTCAAACCATAAAGGAATACTAAGCCGTCTTGTAGCAATAATATAAACTAGAGGCCTGTTTGTGGTCGATAGATTCATTCGCCCATAAAACATTTTTAGGTAAGCCACACATTTTTTTTTTATTATTTAATCTGACACCTTGACATCTGACAATATTCTGACTAATAGTACTAAAGGTATCCATGCAGTAGTACAGATGTGTGCTAAAGTTTTATTTTTACATAATTTAAGATATATGTAAATAATAGTAAAAAATATGAACTTTATAAATACTTCGCCATATAAGGTTCAACTATGCCAAATTTAAAACTCCGCCGTTCGCCGAATTATCATGAAAATCTATACGGAGTTTTCGCTTCACGTATTAATATATAGATAATGTTTGCGCCATGTCCAATCCACTTCCCTGTGGAAGCTGTCCTAGTGACGCGCAATCTAAACCGAGGTTTAAGTTATACTGAAGCGATTACGCAATTTAGTTATCGTGTATGAGTGGCACGTTACATACCGATTCTGACGTGCAAGCATTTATAATCGATTTTCTGTGAATTTTACAACTTATTTTTGTTTCTTTCTGCTATTTAAATGTTACCTTGTTTCGAATTATGGAGTGATTTTGTTTTAAGATTTTTTTTTTCTATTGCAAGTAAATTACAAACAAAACGTAAAAATTTAACTATAAACGAATATTACTTCAGATTGAGTCATTTCAAGCAATACTCGTACTATCGATTGTAAGCACTATGATAAATTTATGTGTCGTTATCATATTGTTATGTTGTTGAATCGCTCATTGTGCTCATCAGTTCTCGTGTTAATGATTCGAATTAATTCACACGTACAAATGTATGATTAGGAACAATCAGCGACATTTCGCAATTTAGAAACGACCTCTATATTATATTGAATTTCATACTATAATGTATATTTTTCTATCATTGCGAGAGAATCTCAAAATTAATTCTCATTTTTTTTTTGTATATTATATTAATGTTAATTTTTTTTACAGTTCAAGAAGTCCCGGTGCTGGTCACTCGGGTTGACGTGAATGAGATAAGAGTGATGGCGAAGCGGAGTCTATGCACGGGCCGGTTTCTGACGATGCACAAGCGGCGCAAAAAGCGCCTCCTCACCAGATCGCTACGTCTGGAAGCCGCACTCCTCGACGACCTGCAATATGGACAAGTGCAGGCAAGTGGACTACTGACTGACGCATAATGCCGCTCATGTATAATTGTTAACGTAAGTCGTAAAACCTCATATAAAATACGCGAGCTGAAGTGTTAGCGACGAAGCATAGCGTAGCGTTATCTAATAATGTGTGTAGCTTGCGAGATTATAATTTTGTTGTCTTATTTATACTACAAACTTTACATCGATTGCTTAAAGTTAGAGCGATGAATACTTAAAATTTGTATTCGATTAAAAAAGGAAAACATCATTTTTACCGTCACGGTCGTCCTCTGCGACACAGCGTCGCTTCGACACCCGTTACAAATTTAAATGGCATTTGTTTGTATTCACAACGCATCCGCACGCACTATCGTCTATATGTATGTATGTATGTGCATGTGATGTTGACGATCTCGCGTTCCAAGTAGTCCGTGCAAGGACGCGAGGCGTCGCTCGCAGAGAATTTAACGCTCTACGTTTACCCGCTAGCCTCTCACGTACATTGAAATATAGTAGGGTTAACTCGAATATTTATTTAGGGGTCAAAGTTACCCATGACCCTGTTTTTACATTGGTTACAATTTTTATTATTTGCGTACAAATAGTTCCTTAAATCAACAAGAATAACCGTGAAAAACGTTTTATCATCGCATATAAAATAATTAAAACAGTATATTACATAATAGAAACCATAAACTGAATATAATAGTTATTTCATTACATTTACATAAATTTATTGATAATATGAAGTACAGTTAGAAATAATAATTAAAATAAATCCCATAAAGTCATATGACATATTTGTTTATCCACTCAAAGCCAAAACTTGTGAACGATACAAATGGTTTATCTAAATCAAGCGTTACATTAGCTTATTTTCATAACAATATAGCGACTACAAACACTATTAATAATAGTCTTGCCAATGTTAGTATTTACGGTCGAACGGTACGTAGTTATGAGGAAGTGACGAGTTTTATGTTTTTATACCTGTGACAGATTTTATACGGTTGTTAGAATAGCTAGCCATCTTTTATATTATGCGGTGTCTGTTTAATGTGTGAATAAAAACCACGTATAATTTTAAATGAATTCATCTCTCTTTTGTATCATTTTTTTCACTGGAATGACAAATTCCTACAATTTATTAGCCGACTTTAATAAGTTGTGAAAATGGTGTAAAATATATGTGTAATTACATCGTGTATATTTATACCGTGACTATATCTTTGCGAATGATAAACCGGCATTGCGACTTTGAGCTGATTATTATAATATCTGGTTTGCGTTTCGATGTCGGCATAAAACAAAATTAATAACGTCTTGCTTGTTTACAGTGCATCCTCAAACAGTCAGTGACGTGGAAGTTCAATGCGTTTACCTTAGAAAACGTCTCCGGTGGTAATATTCCTTTTATAATACTATTGTTATACGACTGTACACATGTCACAGAAAAATTTTAAATACTGTTACATCACTATTTATTATTAGAGATTGTAAACTGTCGGAAGATTGTTAATCGTAATGAAATAGTATTTTATTTAAGTTTGGTTAGGGTAGGTTACATTTTAGTAATTTAACTAATAATTAATAATAATAATAGCTCTAACCTACTCCAACTAGCTTCCAATAATAACAAAATACCTAATCTCACCTAACCTAACCCTTTTATGGAGTTCACAATATACCGACAGTTAACAATTTCGCGAGAGGGATTTAAATCTAACAGTCTCTACAACTCTAAGGTGACATATACAATATACATGTATATACAAAGAAACAGATTCTCTAAACGTATTTCCTTGCCGATCGACTAGATTGATTCGAATTTAAATCGGTGACTTTGTTCTGAGGTCCCATATAATTTAATCAAAATTCGTAGGAAATTCTCGGGAAGGGGAGGAATTCCTCAACTGGCAAAACCTTGCTTGAGATTATCATAATAACAGCAAAGGTTAAAAGTGAAACCGACGTCTGAACATTCAATTCGGGTTGACATTTAAAGAATTAACTTAATTGTATAATAACTAACATTTAAAATATTTTATATTCGAAAAAATATTTCAAATACACGATAGAATATACGGCTATAAACAATGACCGAAAAGATTATAGGCATCATATTTCAGCTGTAATTAATATAATATGTATTAATCATAAACGAATGATCAGTTTACCGTGGTATTCTATAAAATGTACCTAATCCTTTTCAGTTTAATAATATTGTATCAGTATAATACTTCATGTGTAATTCGAAAAGCGCGTCAATATTCGATTGCAATTCCTGTTTGTAACATGTAGTCGATTGAAACAGTTTAGCCATTTCGTATGTATCTGACAGGTATTATAATTCAGTTATGTGTATAAAAATAATAGTGGAACTTTTGTAGGTAAAGGTGTATCCGGAACGGTAAATTCTCCGACGAATAGTATCAGCAGTAATATGATATATTAAGTAGATATGCACATATGTAGGCTCCACGCACACATCCGGTTTGGTTTCAGTTTTTTCAACCGAGAAATCACTTTTACAGTTGTTTTTGTCAAACATTTTGTATGTTATTGGAGGGTTCCGAACTGAGCCGAACCGAACCCGAACCGAAAATGTGCGTGGAGCCTAAAGTTGGACGCCGATTATCCGAATTAATTAGAACCGGGGCCGATTCAGAAAATAATCGAAGATAATAATGACATAGACTTTTATTAAAGAAAAACTAACGGCCTCGCATAAAATCAAATTAACTAAGTTTAACGAACACAGTTTTACAATAATGCTTATTTTCAAACATTTTGACGTTGAAACCCCATCAAACAAAATAAAATATAAAGAATAAAAATTCTCAATAATAATAGAGGTACATATTAGAGAAATTTTTATTTCGCTAAGGACCGATTCGGATAAGACGGATTCGGTTATTCGGCATTCTGATAAAGAATGACATATTTACAGGACAACGTTCTACTGTATCGAAAGTAAATAGTCATCTTATTATCATCGTCAATACAATACCATTTTCTTTTATAGAAATATTTCATAATAGAGTTAATTACAGAGTCTCTCTAAAAATACTTTATTATTATTATTATACTAATCGTTGCATTTTTTTTTGCTCAAAAACATTAACCGTATAAGCGTGAATAGTTTTCCACGGCGGCGCCAGTAATAAAATATTTACAGGGAGCCGTGAATAAGAGCTTTTAGTGTAGTGAGTGTAAGTTCAGCGCTCAGAGCCCGCGACGCGAAATAAAATTTTAAATTCCCATAAATGGTTACCTGAGAAAAATACATAGCGCATTATTCCAATAAACAAACTTCGTTTAATATCATTCAACAATCTTTAGCTAACGTAAAAACTCTTTCAAATTGATAACCTCTTCCATTTTGAAGTCGGTTAAAAATACGCTAGGATTCATATAAATTTAATTACTTACATTGCAAGAACTAGAAAAACAGTTAGCGCGTACCTACATCCGGAAATTTTCTTAAAATACCGACTTAGATGCCGTAGGTGGTGGTTGTAATTAAAGATCCCTTTCTTACTTCATAAACAAGTATCGTCTTAGTCTACCCGTGGCCATGACCCCTGGAAAGTGTTCGGAAATAAATATAATCACGGCCTTTTTGTGGAGGCACGCGGGTGCACCCAGTGGCCCCAAAGAAACTGGAGAAAATGAAATTATTTTACAAAAAAAAATCCATTTACCTACCTTCCACTATTTCCTTAAAACGTAGTGAAAGGGGGTTTGAAAAAAAATTTTCAACCCCCCTTTCACGATGTTGGGTTACGGGGGTTTGAATTTAATTAAATCCATTTAAAATGATTTTATTTCAGAGTCAAAGTGTGTAGACAAAACAACAAACGCTTAGTCAAAACACCAGGCACATAATTAATACTTTACGCACCTAGAAAGTACTCTGAAAGCTCTGAAAACACTGAAATACGCGACCATTGCAAACTCTATATTTTAATTTGTTTGTATTTAACTGACATTTATTATTTTTTATACACTTGTAATTATGTTATCTACTTCTATTTACAATTTGTGAAGAACAACCGTTGCTCATAAATTGATCGAATTAATCAATATGATCAGTCGCCATCCTAATTAAGACCAATTACTGGCAAATAATGGAGTCTAATTGGTAAGGCATTGGATAATACTAGATATAATAGATATGAATGACTTAGCTTAGACTTCTTAGTGCATAAAAAATAACGGTCCAAGGGATATATCTCAAAGTACTTATTGGTAAACAGATATTATAAAATGATAATGTTGGAAGAAATGTTCACACAAAGTACATACGATTAAAAAAGTAAAAACTAATTAAAATTAAACAGAGAAATATAACATCTAATATATTATATACTTATTATTATATTATATTATATACTTTATTATAGTCATAACGTATTAAAACTTACCAAAGACTTCTTTTACTTTGCTCACTATGATGTGCGTTCACAAAGAAAAAGGAGATTAGTATTAAACATTAAGAAATATTAAATGATAAAATATCGTGACAGTTTGTTTTATATCACGTATAAGCGCAATAGGATTTATAATAATGAATATGTTTTGTATGTTTCATTTTAAATTAATGTATTTTAAGTATTAATTTACTTAATTAATTAAGTAATTATGTAATGTAAGTTACAAGCTCTTACAAAACCTTTGTAAAATTTTTCGGTCTCTCAATTTATAGCGCAGTTGAAAAATTCAGTAAATTAAAAACTCGTATTCCTATATAATATTTAAAATATATTTTGAATTTATTAAAAGTAAAACAAAAAAATGTAAATGTATAACTTTACTGTAAAACAAGTCATCCTAAAAATTTCACGAGACTAATTTCACGAGACTTTATTTAAATCTGAATAAATCCGGATAGATAAATTGTTATTTGAAACAACAAATTTACCTCTTTGTGAAAGAATAATCATACTACGTTCATAAATTGAATGAAATTTTATTTCACATCCCTATATAATGAAGCTTATTATTTGCAACAAGATGCTCATAATTAATTCGCATAATTTATATGGCTCGGATGTGACATGATTAAACCGTTGTGATATCGATTCCTCAATAGCTTCAGTGGATGAAGCATGTTTGTGGAGCCTATCTATCAAACTGACGTACCGAAATCATTAGTCAATTCCATTCTGAGCATCCGAGCAGTTTATTGGAATCGCGTATCAGTTTAGTTGCTTTTTAACCCCCGACCAAAAAAGAGGGGTGTTATAAGTTTGACCGCTATGTTTGTCTGTGTGTCTGTGTGTCT
>DVXP01002835.1:0-12115 GCA_018235645.1 Junonia grisea | reverse complement strand
AATGGTAGCCAAGTTCAATATTGAATCCTAGGTTATTCTCAACTTAACCGACAAAAGTATTGAGATTGGGTGCCAAGTTCTATGTTCACTTGGGATGTATCTAATTCAATCTCGAGATATGACTCGGCCATTTTTACGTACGGGCTATATTATATAGTTTATTGGTAAAACATAGGCTATTAACGGGTCAAAATAGCTCAAAATATTACACACGGTGCTGCTCGATAGTTCAGTTAGCTTAAACTTGGCTTGAAACACTACCTCGTGTCTATATAAGTAAGGTTAATTTATTCAACGTAACAACACGTCAAACTTAATTTTATTAGCAGTGCCGTTGTTAAAAATATTATTTATCACTTGGCAGATATTATTTATGTTACTTATGTACCTACATATGTTCTTATTTCATCAGTGTTCTCAGTATCTTGTGAAAGTTCAAAAATAATTAATTAAAATTGTACGAATTTCATTTACAAATTAAATTTTAAAAATTTAATAAAGAAATTGGCGAATGTACAAATGCTTGCGGGATTTTTAATGCGAGTCCCAGTGGCACTTTGCTGATTTTACTTTTATTATTCAAAGAATTTCCTGCTCTCCGACTCTTTAAGATATTCATAAGCTCGCTATATTTATAAAAACTTTAGTAAAATATTTTAATCTAAACACACTTAAATATGTAGGTATTTCAATCTTTTAAAATCTAGAAAATATTATATTACGAGAAACCCGCTCAGCTGTTCTGTAAGAACTTAACAAAGGTAGCAAAAGTTTATATGTAAGACTAAAAATATATTAAAATATAGCGTGTATTAATCAGAACGTATTCCTACGGTACAGAATTTTATGGTGAAAGGATTTTTGAAATTGGTCTATTAGTTTATGAGTTTATTCGATGCATAAATATTTATCTTCTTCACTATAATAGTGTAGAGAATAGAATAGTATAGAAATAGAAATAATAGTATAGATATTATAGAATATTCTTAATCATTTCCTCAGTCGTTCATAAGAACTTAACCAACACAACACAAAAAACAACAATGTCACTCTGGCTATGAAACAAGTATTTTTTTCCATCCCCTATCCATCACGGCGTGATAAGGTGACGCGGCATATTCGCGTCACGTCGCCGTCGTCTATCACCCACTTGCCATATTAAAGGAAACCCTTGCGTCGCTAATATTTGACATTCACTAATAAGTATCGTTCAAACACTAACATGTTTCAGAAAATATGAAAGTATAGTTCATGTATGATACCATAAATTAATAAGTAGGTGAAAGTTAGCGAAATTTTAAATATAAAGCTTAAATATATTGTCCTAAACGCTAAATTGTAATAAGAAATTCCAATTTATCTTTTTATTAACATTTTCAGGACTACCCATTGAACTTGGCACTCGTTTTATCTCGTTTCTTTTGTCTTTGAATTCAACAATCAAGGTGTACATTGTACCTAAATTGTAAATCTCATTTTACACTATATCTTTGATAGGACTATTGAGTTACAGAACGCAATTCAGCGTGCTGGTCATATTAATGACATCTTGCTTCGACGCTGAATGCACTAATGGACGTTGTCGTTACACATGCATAAATGTTAATTCGAGGTGTAATTAGCTTTAGTACTTTGTATTTATAACACATGTCAAACACAAGCCGCTAAATGAAGTGAACTATATTTATTCTAATTAAGAAACTTACAATTATACATATTCTCTGTACAATATTTTAGGTTGATATAATCAAAAAAATGCAGAGAAAATTTGCATTTTACTTTGATTTTTAAACTATCATAGTTGTTTATGTACGAAAAAAGTATTTTCGTATTACATGCGTTATCTCTTTTGCTACCAGTCTATTGTATTATTGAACAGGAAATAGATTCATTTCACCACATAAAAACAAAATACTACCGTGAAAACACCTACAGGTGGTGGATAAAACAAAACTTGGGTTTTGTACACATTAATTATCCCATGAAATAATGTTAAGACGGAATGTTAAAACATTAATATTATGATTTGAATTAATGATTTTCGAAACACAGCTTTGTATCTACATTTTAATTCAGTTTCTAAACAATTCAGAAAAGATAAACTTTATATTTCTTTATCTTAATTTAAAGTTAAAAGTTCTCTTTAACCATTATAATTGTTGCGTGCCATTGTTTTCGGAGCTCGTAATAAATTAAATGATTTATTAGTAAACACCGGGGCTAAGACCGTTTGAAGTGCTCGGTTCCGAGCCGATTGGCATATTTAACTTTATTAAAGGGAAGCCGCTTATTTACGCCACTTAGCGAGGGAAGAGATTTAAGGAATCGAAAACATAAATAAGTACCGATATCTTGAGTATTTATTTTCAATTGGAGTACTGACAAGTTTGCTAAAATTTGTCAATTGTATTGCGATTAGGTGTTTCTTTAAGCGTTATGTAGTTATCTTAATTAATTTTATTTATCAATTTGATAAAAAGTTTACCTACCCATTACTAACTAGTAAATAGCATTTTGCTTATTACTAGTAGATTGTACAAAGGTTGTAGTTAGTAAGTTCGAGCAATTTTAAACTTACTTTGTTTTTATAATTAGCAGTAATTAGTATAAAGATATAGGTAGGACAATACAAATCGTGCCAGGAATTTTAATTTAAAACTAAAACCGAACTTTACCTTAAAAATAAAAATCAAGTTATTTTTTTACAATCAAATCGGTAGTAACTAAGGAGACCCTTTAACCCTTCAACATCTATCCCTATGGTACCAGGAGCGCATAATCAAGAAGGAGTTTAAAAAGGGACCGACGTCATGATTGGTTCCATGACAAACAAGATTTTTTATTTTTTTATTGGTCAAATCAAATTTATTTTTTTTTAATTATTCGCAAAATAACTTTCGCGAAAAATGTAAAGGGGTTAACTTGCTCCACTTTGATACTAGGGCATCAAAGATCCCGAGGCAGTTAAATATTCTCAGTGAGCTTAAAAAGAAACCACAAGTCGAAGGCGCGCCTCCAGTAAAAAAATAGTAAAGGATGCATTCATCTTCCTGTCTCTTCTTACACTCATAAGTGTGAAAAGGAAAAGGATACGAGGCGGAGCATTTGTAAGGATAACTTAAAAAGCAGGTAACACAACAAATACTTAACACCTTGGGTAGTAACAATAAATAATCATTATTAATTTCTTACATTGTTAATATCGTACTATGTTTATATCAATAACAAATACGATTTTTAAAATTTATTTTTTATAATTTTTCGATTGTTTGTTTTTTTTTATAATACCATATTTAATTTTAAAAGTAAATTAATTATTTTTCTATTTATCAATAATTTGGAAGTGTTTACGTCTTTTTACTGAAAGACAGGGATGGGGATCATCCCTGTCTTTCAGTAACAATGGCTACCATAACTAACACAGCAGGGTTTTCACCAAAGTGGTGATATTTTTCGTTAAAAAAACAATGGTATTTCTACCCCTATGGTGTAAATGTACTAGGCGTTCATAAAAATAGAGGAGTTTGGTCGTACAATGGGGTTGGAACTAGCATGAATAACCGACGGATAGGGGCCGTTATGGATAGGGTAATACCGGAAGTACGGTCTAGCGAACCCATGTTTTTATATCGAGCTTATACTTTTTGATCCTTGTGAACGACAGGTACTATAAGTGTCTCGCAGAAAAAATAAAATAAAGATACAAATTGAAATAATTTAATATTTTTTTTAATTAACGGATCTAAAAACTAAACTGAAAAGTAAAAAAATATGTTTTTTTTCTCCAACACTATTCCCAAAAATATATACTCTTTCGGTCGGTGTGTAAATAAAATATCTCTCACCGACTTCGACTAATTAGGTGACACATATTAAAAAAAATCCAAAGAATTCGAGAATCACCTCTTTTTTAAGTCGGCTAATTAAAAGCATCGCAAGTGAATAAAGAAACATCATACGCATCTTTAATAATGAGAAATCTT
Organism: Junonia grisea; assembly: GCA_018235645.1. NCBI lineage: Eukaryota > Metazoa > Arthropoda > Insecta > Lepidoptera > Nymphalidae > Junonia > Junonia grisea. Next base: position 8,132 of record DVXP01002835.1, on the reverse strand, counting down.
ACAATGGTATAGATATCTTTGTTTACTTTTTTTACTAGAGTAAAATCACAAGTTTAATATTCTCCCTTATACTAACAATTTAAAGTAAAATAACAACCTATGAATGACCCCCAGCTGGGCAAGCGCCTCCTCTCCTATTATTGAAAATGTTAAGCAAGCACTTTGCTGCTCAATTGCGAGTTGACGATGGCAGACGCGACAGAATTTCTTCCGGCACATGTAGTAGTATTAATTTATATTGTACGTATTAAAGCATATAAATCCTGACCTGCAAGCTGGGCGGGCAGTGGTCTAGCAGCTCCAGCATGTGCTGTATGTTCTGCGCGTCCTGGATCACGAAGTTGAGCTCCATGTCGAATTCGCCGCCGACCAGCTGCAACAATACAATATTCATTAATCTCTATGTATATAAAATATACATATTTACGCTGTGGTATAGTGACTTATGACGATTTATCATAACACCTAGAGACTGGCTTGGCAGTAACATTCTTTCTGCTGTATGAATAATTCACTAAGAACGGATTGTACAAAATTTCACCCCTAATGAGGACGCACAGGGTCAATTTACTTATATACATAATAAACTTGAGTAAAGCCACGAGCAGGATTTTTAGGATCTAGGATAAAGCAGAAATTTGATATGTAAACTGCGCTAAATTTTTGGGATAAAAAATTCGTAGATTTCTATAAGTACCTATATTCGAATAATAAAGTTTAATTAAATTATAATACCAACTCGTACAATAATATTTTTATAGACTTCTTCATTAGTTCGGCCTTTTAAAACTTTGTGAAATCGAAAAGTAATCTATTCAAGACCTCTAAAACTTGGAATGGATTTAAAAATTCGCCAAAAAACGGTAGCCATGGAAAAAACTACACTACAGTATTTTGGGCCCTGTTAGCGACTGTGAAAGTAAACAAAACCCAGGCTCTGGCCACTCAAATCCGCCGAAATAAAAACAAACCCGAACTAGAAGCTGCCTCCAACAGGAGTGCGGCGAAAAATTTAGTTCCGTGAAAAAAGGCTATTGAATAAACCCAGATTAAAACAACTTTGATTAAACGTTAAAAAAAAACTTATCTTATGATGGTTAAACATTTAACAATAAGACCATTATGTATGAATGTAACTAATGTATGAATTATAATTCAAATGTAATAATTATTAAGTAAATCAAACAATTCATTTAAGTATATAGTGTATTGAAATACCATTTTACGCAATGTCAATAATAGTGTATTTTTAAATCATTTTTTATGATCATTAACGCCTATACCATCTACCTTTTCATTTCTACATAACCGAACAAAAAAAATCAGAACAGAACAAAAAATACATAGTTCGCGTTTTACACAATCGAAGATATTTGATCCTAACGACCCTAGCAAGGCATTCATCGCGGGTCCATTCACTGTAGAACAGTGTACTTGTTAGCGACTCCTGTTATCCTGGTGCTTGGGGACACATCACGGGATTCTAATCCCCGTCCAATAGGGAAGAGTCGGGATTCAATGCCTCCCTGTCCCTTGCCCTCTTAGTAAAAGATTTATTTATCCATTCATAATTATTACATGTACAGTGCCCTCCAAAAGTTAGTTGAAATTATTGAATCTTAGCATTGATCTCAAATAATTTCTTAAGTATGCAAGCTTAAATTAATTGTTATTTTTTTATTCAGAGAATTCCCCAAAAATTAATTATGTTTTCTTTCCTAATCTATGCTTATGTTCTCACTAATTTTTCACCATGCACGCGTCACCTGGTTTCTAAAAGTATTATGTTTTAGAAACCAAGGTACCTGCTTCCTATAAATGTTTTTTGATCTTTGACCACAATCTTGTGATTTTTTGTGGACTGTCGCACTATTTGTCGATTATCAAGAGAAATAATAGTCTTAGGACGCTCTACCCGAGGTCTGACTCCAAAACAAGGACATTCTAAATAAACTCTTTTTACACCTACTAAACTATTTTTTAATAATGTTCTAACAGCACTAAAGTTTCTCAATTTTTCGTATTTACACACAAATTTTGTTCATTCTTCTACGATGAATTGTCGTCTCGGAGCTATAATTAATTTAAAAATAGTAAAATTACCTCGCAATATATCTTATTTTCATTTTTTTTAAACTACCAACATTGCCCTTACAATATAAATAAGTGTAAAACACCAACTGTATCAGAAAAAAAGTAAAAAAGTTAAGTTTAGTATTTCAACTAACTTTTGGAGGTCACTGTACCTACTATTTTAATTGAATGTTACTTATAGTTTTTAAATTTCAGTATATAAGTAAAAAATCGTTCAACAAAGGTCATAACTATACTTTACTTTATTGACTAGGTTTAATGAAAAGAAAAAGGTCTAAGAATAAGAAACCAATTATTTTAGTAAAATCTGGCCACAGCAAAAATAAGAAAAACCTTCCAGTTTTTACTTATTTCGCTGTTCTGTAGTATTTTATTCTGTCAACAGAATATTTTCTGACCGAGTGAAATATTGGCTACATCTTGAAAAGCTGGAACACAATAGGGAGTTGTCCCCACCGTGTTCGACGGACATTCAATTTGCCCGATCGGTCAATCTCTGTATAGCCTCTGCGCGCCTGGTGCCCGAGCCCTTTGTATTCGTCAACAATGGCGTCAGCGAAGACATTGAAAATAACTTACGTCGAACTAAAGTAACAATATCCCGCCGTCTCATTGAAATATTTGCCCTTCTTAACAAACAATATTGAATGATGAAGGAAATAATGTCATATAACTTTATTTTAATAACTTGCACACAATCCACCAGCTGACATTTTTTGTAAAAAATTAATAACTAGCAAAATGAATATTTAATAATCTTAATATGACCAGGATAACATAAATATTAAAGGATAAACTTTCTGTTACTGCAAGCTTTACCCCTAAATTATGGCCTGTAGGGGCGTGGCCTAAATAGGAATAAATAAAACTTTGAAATATATCTTTTCCCTTCCCATATGGTGTTTTGGGACGCTAAAGAGTATGGAATTACCCCATAGTCCATGGGTTTATTGACTAGGCGAATATAAAAATAGAGGAATATATTGTAGACGATTAGTTGTTCCTCTATACTTGTAAATTTGCAGCTGTCACAAAAGTGTATGTAGAACTTTCCTTGTGGTTTTTAACTTTTTTCATTTATTCATATAAATATATATACCTAATTATATTTTTAATCAACATTTAATGTAGTAAGTTTTTATTATCATAAGTTCAAACCGGCTTAAGCATCTGTCCTACTTAGTATATATAATAAACAAAGGCGGAATACCACTAACTCCAAAAAGGGAAACGCGAAACAAAGTCGTGTCATATTGGAATTATTATTGCGACAAATAAGTGAGTATTTTCGAATTATTTTGTAGAGAAAAAAGAATTAAAATAACTCAGAAATACGTTAACCACCGCTGGCAAGCATTCCTCTTCATTTTATCTAAAGTTGGTTTGTTTTACTCTCTCATTTACGGACAGAAATTCTTCTCGTAGTTTACAGTTAACGTACCAGGGGCTCATAATAAATACAGAGGTATTTGTAAAAGACATTCCGAACTGGGGTTGCGTTGGTCGCGGTTACTGGTTGCGCCACACAGTGGGCGGAGTCTCGAAACAGGATCAGCGGGTATATGGGTGTGGGGATATTATCGTTGCAGTTCATTTACCTGCTCAAGGTACAAGGTACGACACTTTACACTCAGTGTATACAACGAGTTTATGTATAAACACGAGTGTCTCTAATTGCAAAATTTGTTGCGACACAATAAAAAGTTTTGCAATTTATATTGTAAAAGTTCAGTGATATGAAGAAGTCAAGACATTTATGTCGCAATTTGTGTCGTAGTCTAAACGTACCTTTACAATCAACTATTACTAGTAAATCTCAGATTTAGAATATAACTCATTACATGAAATATAAGCATTTATTTTAACAGTGATCGTAATGTGTATTATTGTATCAACTTACTTAACATTATAAGTACATAGAACGCTCATGTAAATTGAAACAGACTAGAAAGAAACACACCTTATAACATAACGAAATATAAATTGTATTGCAAATATGCATAGATACCCGTCTCTTTTACAAACTAAAACATGTATAAGGATGCATTTAGTAGACTAAACGAACATCAGGCGAGCGAATATTCTAAAAATCAGATTTTCAATCAGATATCATATCAGATTTTGAAATCAGTTTTTGTATCAGACAGAAAAAAACGAAAGAATGCTCTACGCTTCTTAACACAAAAATAGTTTTATCGAATGGGGCTACCACAAGCATTCGCTCGTTCATTTAGTCTAAATGCACCTTTATATGATCGCCGAAAAATAATGCAGGTAAAATAAAAATACTAAACTCTATGTGTTGTCAATTTGGTACAACTTTATCACATATTTATTATTTACTGGCACATCAAATATTAATTTTATTTTCCATAAAATTCATTCGCAAATGATACATAAAAACATCATCTGGACAGACGACGTCACTTATACAAACGTGATTACACCCGGTAGCGCCGGTAATTCGATTGCCCCCGGTTATTATTGCTCCCGGCGCTTTATCCGGATAGACCCGGTAATAGCCCTTGATAATAGGGTCGACTGCCAGTTTCTTTAGAATCACTGGTGAAAAATTGAAGAACAATATTTATTTACACGACATATTTGAGAGTTCGAAAGCTATTGAATTTAAAATGTTGCTTCATTTTTATTAAATAAACAGACATTACAATTATTTAGATCCACTTTAACAGTATAACACGAACGAGTTAATACTGTCTCTACTGTAAGTTTAACACGGGTATGACAGTCTATAAGAAAGATTTATATTTATATTTAACGAGATAAATTTTTAATATGTAATGTTTTTTCGTAACTTAAAAAAAAATCTCTTCATTGCACATGAAATTTTAACATGTAAAAAATTTCCACAACATTTTCACTTGCAAAATTTTACCTCAATTTCTACCATTTTTAAAAATTAGCTTTTAAATAAATAAGGAGGCCGAAATTACCAGGCGGCCGACGCCATTTTTCTCTGACTGAAAATACCAGGCTTACATGATAACCGAGGAAGTCGGTAGCGCATTAACATTCGCAGTAATTATGGGAAGAGTCTCGGCCGCAGGGGAAATGTCCCAGTATCGCATTAAAATGCGACGACGTCGCGTACTCTGGTACATGGTGCCATCGCCTTATTTCCTATGCAATGGAAGTAATGAAGATGTTCACTGGTTAGAAAAAGTACGAACATCTAGAAAATTAATATATGCTAAGTAATGTATTAAAGTTAATCCATTAGGAATACCAGTTGGTATTGTTGGTAATGCATGGTTCAGAATGAATACGATTTCGTCGATCACATTAAAGTACACTCGTATACTATGTGATTGAAGAAACAGGTGCCATTACCTCAAATATTTGTATCATAAATCAGCAAAAAGATTGAATAGTTCGACACGTATTATGAAGCTAAGACCTTGAAATGTATCCAATAAGTTACGGGTAGATTCGCTAAATTCGGAAAATATCGAAAGTCGTCGTCGCCGTGGCCATTTGAGCGAGAAAAGGCGTTGTCACACGCACATTAGTTTCGGGTGGCGAGATAAAGTGCTCGTAAAATCGAGCCCAGGCGCGCCGTGCGACAAATCGTATTGCTTTCACGGGACTATTTTTTAAAGGAAAAGCTTTTTGACCCCAACGTGGCAGATATTTGACAGTCTATTTATTACACAGATAAATAATAAGTCCTTCTGTTATGTAATGTCAATTTGCTCTTTTGGAAGTTAAGTAAAATAAGAAATGAAAAATAAGAAATGATAATAAATTATACAGTAACTTTTTCGCTGTAAGTAAGACAAGGCTATTCCCAAAGGATAAGCTCATTTTTCCGGGATTATTTAATCTGGGGTTCTAACTGCAAAATTTGACAAAAAATTTCAGTAGTCACGGCGTAGAAGAGGAACGAGCAAACAATTAATAAGCAAACAATTCAATTTCAGATTTAGTGAAGATAAACGGTAAATTAATTATTATTAAAGATTAACTTAAAACAATACATATTTTTATATATAATTATAAACATGCATTATGTTGTTAAAATATTTTTTAAAGTTTACATATTATATAAACCCATTACATATTAGTGGTATCACAAAAAATGTTTGCTTACACTCTCACTTTTTTCGTGTAAATAAATCACAACACCATTTTCTGTATACAATATTAAACAAGGGCGAAATAAGGGTGTCTATTGTGCCCGACCCTTTTTATATCCCTCGGTTAAATAATACGTCTCTTAACCTTTTTAATTCTTGCCCAGTCATGAAACCCTGGTACTGCGATTAGAAATTTCTTTGTTCTATTATTTCTCTTTATCTAAGCCATGTTACACAAAGTTACAAAAGTTTTTGTGATCTGCAGTGACAATGGAAACTTGTGAAAATACAAAATATATGTAAAAATCATAACATGTTAGACATATTGTACACATTTGTATACATACAGGCAGACATATTTTTAATTGATTTACGAAATAGCAAAAAAAAAAGAAAATTTTTTACAAAGGCATCAAAGGGTTAGAATGATTCAACTTACACCAAGGAAACAGAACATAACAGGAGATCGCTATTGTAACCTACACTCGATTTTAAATCACTTTGTTGTGAAGGGGATCGAGTTCCCGCGGGAGTTTTACATATTCACATAACCATTAGGCGAACAGAGAACGGCAGGAGGTACAAGTTTAACGTAGTACGAGGATAGATAGGCAAAGTAGTTTATGTTAAAAATATTTTGGAATAAAAAAGTTTGCACAGGAGTTCCTCATAAAAATATATTTGTTGTGCTGTAGGGAGTCTAAAGCAAAACTTTGTACGGAAGTTCGTTACATTTAAAGTTAGAATTTATAGCCCGTTAATTATATAATAACAATAATTATGATTAACAACAAACTCTACTTTAAATTTTGCAAATAAAATACCAAAACTATTCAAAGAGCATACGCATAGTAAGTAAGCTGCACATTTCACAAACTCATGGAACTTCCCTTACAGATCTCGCCCGCGTTTGCTTAACCTACCACCACCCCTTGAAAATACATGTGCGAATTCGAAATCGGGCATGAATATGCAATAAAACTACCAGGGCAACATAAAACACTGAAGGTCTATTCGCAATGGATGCTGCGGCTCCCTGCGACTCCCTGCGGTTAGGGTGCGGACGGGATAAGGGAAGGGTGGGCATCTATTCTGTGACGTCCAAGCATCTCGTTAAATATTTGAGTAAGCGATAAGTCTTAGTCGTGATTGAACGTCGGTTCAAAATCTAAATAAGTTGGGCCGTTTATAAGGATTTAAGGTGTAATTAATTACAAACATTTATACGAATTAATCAAAGGAAAAGTTTCTTCGTTATGTCGACGAATCATCAATAAAATGATTTAATGAAATATAAATTATTATTTGTATTTTGTATTAAAGTTAGTTTTGAAATTGAAAATAGCACCTATGTTAATACCTCCAATTATAATATTACATATAAAACATTAAAAATATTTTAAATAAAAACTTACACATTTCAAATTCTCTAAAATCCACTTTAAAATAGAAGCACGAAATTACGGTAATATCACACATGAAAAACAAAAGTACTAGTAAGAAATCCGTATAAGGCGTTATACGTGGCTCATTATAAAATCCGGGGTAATGGGTAGGGTAATGGCGAGCAGCGTCGAGTGTTAACTAGGGTCACCGCGGCTCATTACAAGAGAGCCCTCCAGCGCTCCATTCTCGTTTGTAAGGAAAAATTTTTAAGAACTCACAACACTTCTAAGATAAGGTATTCTAAGGTAAGCAAATAGGATGGAAAATTTTCTTAAGGATCCTCATTCTAATATAATAAATAAATAAATATATACGGACAAATCACACCGATTGAGCTAGCCCCAAAGTAAATTGTGAGTTGAGACTTGTGTTATGGGATACTAATTTAACGATACTGTATTTATAATAGATACATATCTAGATAAACATCCAAGATCCAGGCCAATCAGGAAAAGATCGTTTTCCATCATGACCTGGCCGGGGATCGAACCCGGG
>DVXP01002834.1:0-12115 GCA_018235645.1 Junonia grisea | reverse complement strand
CACGTGACGCTATTTTTACCCTTCGTCACTGATTTGAATGATTTATCGATCTCTTGGGCATCATTTGAATGTTGTTTTTCTTTTTCTTTTTTTTTTGAAAAGAGAGTAAAATCAATATAAAGATTAAACAGTTATGTCGCCATGAGAATACTGATTAGAATTTTTATTTTACTTTGACGGATACTTAGGAATTACTTTAGAATCTTTAATTTTGTGTATAGTCTTTATAGAATACTGAAGTTGATACTATTTACATAATAGTTGTTTTTTTTTTTCGTATAATATCTGCCAATCAATCCATAAAACATTGCCGGAGCTTTTCATTAAAAAACTTTAAGAACGCAAATGGTTTAAGATTTTGAACGGTTATTTATCGCAAACAACAAACATCGTGTAATGAGGCCATACGATAATTTCATAGAGAACGGTAAACTAAAAGTTTATTCAAGATCGTAAACCCCTTTTAGGACAAAGCTTGCAAAGCTACGTACGTGATTTTCATAAATATATCCCTGCGAAGATAATCGTGACTCGAATCTTACCTGAAACAAAAATAAAAGATAAATTAATAAAAGTCGTTCACAAAATATAAAAAAGTATATGGGGCCGTCCATTAATCACGTGAGATTGTTTTTCTCATTTTTCGACCCCCCTCCCCTGGTGATATTTGGTGAGGTTTGGGACCCCCCCCCCCTCCGTGGATCACGTGTATTTTTTGGAAGTCTTTATTTATAAGTATTTTTTAGAAGGAACCGAAATTGGTATTTAGTATTACAACCGTAATTGTAGTATTACTACAAACCGTTCAAAATTTCGCGCCGTTCAAAATTTCGGTTCAGAAACGGCGCTTTTTTAAAAAAAGTAAATAAATTTAATACACGTGATGTCTAACGAGACCTCACTCCTTGTGATGTTTCGTGATGTTTTCCGTACCCCCCCACCCTTTTTGAGCATCACGCGATTAATGGACGGCCCCTATGCAGAATTTTTGCAATCTATATATTTTATTCGTTTACCAGTCTTATTTAAATTATAAAAAAAAATATGTTTTTATTTATATAGCCCTTTTTAGCGCTTAGTTTAACTTCGAATGTTTTAATTTTTTAATATTTGTAAGTCATCTTGAAATTGCTAAGTGCGTGTGCAGCCGCGCGAAGTAGGTATAGAATTCCGTAGTTGTTTGACACAATAAGTGGTCATATCTTTTACGTTCCATAAGTTTATTAACTAGGTACTACAATTTTATACAATTAACAAATTAATATAAAATTTTCTTTTTTTGCTACTCTAAGTTGAGTTTATAAAGTTAGTTAATTCTTACTCCTTAACTTGTTCAGCCCACTTAGCTGTGATAGATTTCCTTTTTTTAATTTCGTTAAATGTACAATTATTGTAGATTTATTTATATACCCAAAAGCAGCAGTTTTTAGTTGTTTTATTAAAAAAATACAATTAATTTTAAAGTTTCAAACGTATCTCTTACAAATTGGTTTACACAAACCCGCAATATTTTCATAAACGACATTGGTAACAATATAAGATAGACACCAAAATGTATTTAATTTTATAAATACCGAACTTAAATACAAATTTATAATTAGTGTAGTGACTATGTATGGTAGTTGACAACGGAACCCTAAAAATGATGCCATCAATAAAATTGGGTGTACGCCGGTCACAATCATTAAAAAAACCGTTTTAAGAAGGTCATATAAATCGGTAAATTTATAAATAAAGACACGGTTACATAAATGAATAATTGAGGTCCAAATCTCGAATTTCGATTTTTATAGAGGTGTTAAACAATAATTTAATGAAATGTAAATATAAGTCGATGATTCTAATAACAAATAATTCTCTACACAATTTATCGTGATAGAATGTAGCAGGTCGTACTACATCGATTATATTTAAATAATAAATATTATTGGGTAACTATGTATTTGGTTACCGTAGGTCAAGAATTTCTATAACACATTTTCAACTGTAACTAAAGCACTTGTATTTATTTCTTTGTTAGGTTTAATTTTAGTCTTATCACGTATAGCTCTCAATAAAACGCTCCAGCTCAAATGTTTACGACATATAATAATATTATCATAGTACAATTCTTTACGCACCGTACGAGCTATTTGTTCGCTTTATTAAATCCAAACCTATTATTACCCTAGAGTGAAATACTTCAACCTAGCTCACTGCTGTCGGAGTCAGCGTATTTGCCTAATTGATCAAATATATGTAGTTCAAGCGGCAATGGCAAGGGATAATCAATCATATTGTTACACGTCAGAGTTTAAAATTGTTTGCAAAGAAGTGGCGCTCGAGTCGTTACGTTGTCATCGTCCTAATTTTGCAGTGTCCTCGTTTTTGAGGTCAGCCTCTATCGGGGCAACGAACTCGTGCCCTTATCGCGGGGGAGAGGCGAAGAGGACGGCGCTGCCATTGCTAAGCATTTCTCAGTATTGTTGTTGCCTCTACTCTGCGATAGATGGCGTATTAATTTTGAAAAAAAGAATAAACAGATACTAAAATTATTTTTGAACATAGCAACTACTTCTGATAAAGTCGCGTATATAAATCTGTTCATTCAATGTTGTTATTTTCTTACATTGATATAGAAACAATTTTCAAGAAGTTAATTATCCCGATGGGTTCGTAACAATGGGTTCGCGGAGCATATGGCGCGATGGCGCGAACCGTATTATAATCGTAGCGAGAGCGGACGCACACACGCGCGGCCCGTAGATACGTTCTCGTAGGTACGGGCGCGGGTCGACGAACGGCAACCGGGGCAGCCTTGCTCTGTCCTCCGCGCCCTATTTCTGTCGCCACAGAGCACCCCGCACCCCGCGGCCCGCTCACCCCCCTCACCCGACATCTCACAACCCTCCACTTTGAAAATTAACAACTTCGAAATACGAAAAATGTATTCACTTTATGTGTATTTCACAATACATACCTACTCTATAATTTTCATTTTTTAAGACTCATAGCAAATATGGTGAATCACATATTGGTAACAAGTGCGTTTACGTTATGTTACAATCTTTTTTCTAACTTGACTATGAGCGCTTAGTAGCTTTAATCGTGTCCATTTAACTTCTAACATAGTTGACTAGATTGATTGCAGTTTGTAGTGACGACATATCGTAGTTTACAACCTTCCTCAATAAACGTTTTATCTAAAGCGAATATATATTTCTATATCAAACTAGTACTTTCTGAAAGTAATACGTACAAAAAAATCAACGATCTTTGGCGCTATAAAGTTAGAAGATTTTCCCGTGCTTCCATTTCAGTGAATTCAGGTCAAATATAATTACACTTGTGTCTGTTAAAATTTTGAAGATCTCAATCTTTCCACGTAGTTATTACATTTTTATGTTTTACATATTTCTGTGATATCAACCCATAAGCAAAACTGTGGATTACAAAATTTCAATAAGTTAGGTAATTTTATTTGTTGGCGCTATATTTTTCACAGTAGATAGATAGATAGTAGTGATTTGATTCGACAGTATTTCTAAGGTTAAACTATGACACGTAAGTATGAAGATGAGGCCAGATATTGAAAAATGGCTATCTGAACGTCGTGTCTGAGGAAGGTTAACAAACAACGGCGGACGCCTTGAAGGCGCTAACGTAGCTGAAGGTACGCTTAGTACTCTAGAATTATTGAAAAATATGACTTTAATACTGGTTTTTATAAGCTTAGCAAATATGTTATTAAAATTAAGGAAAACAAGTCATTACTAATATGTTGACACGTGACTCATATTGGGAAACCAGAGTGAATACATTGTGTTCTATTTTCGGTTTGTTATTTCACGTTGAAACTAAATAAATAACAAAATATTTCAGTTTTATTCAAAGTCAAAGCTATCGTTTGTCCTCGATGACACAGGCTCCCAATTTCGATTTATCGTAACCGTAACCTTTTTTAATTTATTCGCAAAGAAACGTGTATGTAACAGATTTTTTATACGAGCGATTGTATAACTCGTTCGATTGTGTTCGGGTGTCGTCAATGCACGACACGTCTAAGCTATATGTTTTGTGTATAAATAGCGTTACATGTACACTGTACAGGCGTGTGTGTGCGTGTGACGTGGTGGTTGCTGTGACGGCGGTTGCGTCAACTTTTACTCGCACTTTCTCGCCGCTTGCGCAACCAGCGCAATACTGGTTCAGTGGACTCGTCGCGGTGACAGCATTTCCCTTGCAGCCAATGGTTAATTATAGGATTCGGTCGCGGAGAATTTTGTTTGTGATTACGAATATAAATAATTTCAATTCAACGTCTTGCGTACGTTACGGTTGACGGGTCGGATAGAAAATAGTTTTTACGTTTTCGCAATAAGCAGAATTATTACTAGTTTGTAAGGAAAATATAATGTATACAAAATTATAACAATAACGCTTATAGTTTACATTTAATTGATCGATACAGTATTATGATACTACGAGTATAATAGAGGTAGTATAGATACTCCAACACGCAACAACATAAAAGAACGTACATTATGCCTACTATTAATCCACCCCTTTATTAGAAACCGAAATAATTGTGTCATGGGCGATACAACTATGTAAACACCATTGGTTTCACAATGACATCACTTGTTTATCCAAATTGTTACCTATTTACTAATCTATTTGTTTTATTTATTTTTACACGAATCTAAATAAAGGCTGTTAAATGCAAAAGTATGTATTTTAACAAAAACTTATCAAAGTTTCGAGTTTCGAGGTAAAGCAAACAAAGAACGTTTTCACAAGTGGCTCCGGACCAGTCCTAGCGGTACGTTTGAGTGAAGGCTTAATCAATTGGCCAATTAAGAGTTACGAGATGAGATGGTCGGTATTTAATAACGTAGTACGAGATTACAAATTCGAGTAATAGTAACATTTCAATGAAAGCTAGTGGTAGGTGGCGGGCGGCGGCGCAGGTGGAGGGGCGCACGAGGTACGTGCCCCAGTTCCGCGCGGGTGCATGAACTCTAATGAGGTAAGGCCACCGACCGAGGCGACCATTATTCGGAATTAAGCCTTATCTCTCGCGTGCTACATAACGTTTTACCGTGCAGCCCTGACGGCCAGTATATCGTCACACTGTATATTGATATCGCGAGGAGTTGGGCGTGTGACGCTGATTCCAGCTGCGACGCGACCTTCACAATTATCGCCATCGTGAGATCCAACCGTTGCCTCATATAAACCAGCATCACACCAAGCTCGTTACTTGTAATGGAAACTATTACCAATATATCGTAGAAAGCAATAAACTACAGCCTTAACGTCCATTATTTAACAACACTTTGAGTCTTCTACATATTGTTACATAAACACAAAATTAGAATAGTATTGAAACCTCAATAACTATACCGTGATTGCAATTTCATTAGTAATTTTTTCTATACATTTATTTGCATGAAAATTTTGTGAATAAAGAACTTTACTTGACTCAATAACGGTTGTTTCAAAAAGTTATTTTTTTACGTTCGGCGGTCACATGCGGTTGCTAAAACAACTAGAGTGACAAGCTTCGTGAATAATTCTATTGTTGCTGTATATAGGTCACGTCACTGGATGAGCAACGAGATCAAACGGCTCCGAGGGCGGTGGAAATTATATCAGTGGTTAAAACAAAGAAATATTTCCTATTTTCGAGGCAAATCACGTTCGACCTCCGCTGTCGAAAGTGAAGATAAGACTTATATGGTTCATATGAATTCTAGGGACTTTTCGAGTATGCAACCAAATTAGGTTTTCAGGTGAATTATTAAAAAATCACAGTCATTATTTACGAGCTCCACTTTTAGCTGATGATATCTTGTTTATTATTATATTAATAAAGAGCTGTTGTACAGTTTTATCAATCAATTGATGATTTCAGGTCTAGTAAATGCATGCGTAACGTGTACGTTGCAGTAAACAACCTATAATTGGAACAATAAACTTCATCAAGTACAAATGATGTTCGATTATTAATTTGTTAATAGCCATCTCATTATATGGTCGAGCTGATAGAGCCGTTTATCCGAGAATTTGCATAGAAGAACACGCGTTTGATTGAGACAAAGCAACTTTTAGTCACGCCAGCACGCATCAGATATTGACAGAGGAACAAATTGAGCAATTATTATTATATTTTCTATATAATTATTGAATTTCAATGAGTTTAATTTTACAATTAACGTTTTGCAAAAAAAAGGCAAATTATTTTTGCTATTTTAAAATTTACTAGGTCTGATTTCAAATTGATTTCCATATAAAGTCGAAAGGTTGCAAATCGTATGAGCCCATGATGTTGAGCCAAAGATTAAATTTTAGAATACAGCCAGTTTTAAGTTATGCAAATATTTGACCTATTCGCAGTGTCGGTGTAGGCTGTTTAGGTATTAGTGCATCGTGGTATGTCAGCGGTGTCGCAGGAGCATGTCACTGGAGGTTAGAGCCCCCCCGCGCCGCCCCCCACCGCCCGCGCCCGCCGCCGGATCAACAAACTCTGCAAGGTTGCATCGCGACTCCGCTATCGTTAGCTACAGTTACGATATCGCCCGCCCTTCTCCAACATACCGTTTTATTTTATTACATTACTATCATATCGATATTGCGCTGAAGGTCTTTTAGATTATTATACTTCTCAGCACTTAACTCGCTTAAAGGCTAAATCAGTATAAAGAACTGAAAGTGGATAATTGATGACTGAATTTTAATAATTTCACAATCAATACCAGTTCAGTTGATTTAACTTGAAATATTAAAGTTAGTGATGAATATGAATAAAACATTTGACTTTTTTTTTAATGTTAAGTATTGATTTATATATATGTATGTATTGAAAATACCTTACTATCGTTTAATAAAATAATTCGCAACTCAAGGAAAAAGGCATTTCAGCTCAAATGAACAACTTCAGTACACTATAGTTTTTTAAATAATATGAATTTAATGTTCCCAAATTTGAATAATTAATAATGACATTTTAGTATCTAATACAGTAGTAATTACATATATTTATTACCAAAATCGTATGATAACGAGTAGTGATCATTAGTTTCTTGATATAAACGTTGATATATTGTGCTAACTCGTGGCGCCATCTGTGATCGAGTAGTTGTAACACACGCTGGATTCAAAAGAGAAGTAGTCCATTTTAGCAATATTTTGTCTTGTTATATAAAACTAATAATAAAATAAACAAAGGATTAATTTGTGCTACCATGTTATAATATTTCAGATATTAAATTATTTTTATATGTATATTAAAATACTTTTGTAAATAACACAAGCAATAACCAACAAAACTTTAAAAATTATTGAACAATTAGGTATATTATAATTAAACAAATTTAAAACAAGACAAATGAAAAAAGTTAGCAGGAACAAATAATACAACGTAAGATTGTAAATTGTAAATATTTTTGTAGAAAGGTATGTAAACGAAAATAAATAACAGATGACGTAAGCGTGAGTAAATATGCAATAAACAAACTGAGTCAAGAACGTCATTTTTCTGTAAGGAGAGCGACGACCGCTGGCAGCTTGTTTGTGCGTCATCGACACTGCGACTGCGGGTGTAAAACGAGGCAGTATTTATGCTAATAAATCTCGATTAAAAGTTACATTATATTAAGTTAAATAATTTAATAATTTTCTATAAAATATCTTGACAAATGGCAATAAATATTGAAAACCAATTATATATTTTTTTTCCAACTAAGTTGGTAGATAAATTAATCAATATTAATTTCATAATATTTTAAAATAATGTTTAAAAAAAACTTAAATTAAGTTGTATTCCCTTTTAATACAGTAGCTCCATCTGGTGAAAGTTCTCGTAAACTTTAAGTTAAAGGCTTCAGGCAGCACGCCATCTAGCGGAATTTTCCTGAACGAAGAGGCTTTGCAGCGTCGTTGCGACGAAGAAATTCACGAAAATACCACTAGATAACGCTTTTACCAAAAAATACTTACATAATTATGGCTCTACCTTTTAAGATTTAGTTCAGTTTTTCATAACATAAAAAAAATCAAAAGCTATGTGTTCTACAATTGCAGAAATTATGTATAACTATTACCTTTAAACTTATTATTATGTGTCGGTGTTGTTTTTTAAGTATAGGTAGTTTATTATTTATATTTTGTAGAATTTAGAGCATTTACTTTATTCTCTTTATTAATCATGATTTTGCTCGAAATGCAATAATTTTCTTCTGAATTGTATTGATATTTAATTAATATTGTAATAGTATTGATTTTTTTTTATAATTTGTAATGTTTACTACCTTATTAGGGCAAGATTTTTTGGAACAATGGTAGTATTTTCTGAGATTACTACTACATACAAAAAAAATTGCGAACAAAATATACGTAGTTATTAATCTAAAATATATAATGAACATTTTGTTATGAGGACTAACTCTTTAAAGTTAAAAGGGGTATATCAAAAAATCAATCAATAAAATAATAATCAATATCAAAAAAGTAGAATACCAATAACTTTTGGTCTTTATTATTTTCTTCGTGAAATGACTTCGTGAAAATATACCTATCTCGACAATCCGAGTATGGTTTTTATAACATTCCACGCGATATCAACAGAAAGTGTGAAAAATTAAGTCACGTAAATATTTTGAATGTCAGACAAAACAATAAATATTATGAAAATAAAGGAGATTACAGGGGAATCGCTATCAAATTCTCTTTAATAATGCAAATTGATGATGCATCGTAATATCACCTCAAGATTGTGATAAGCAGGTATATAAATAACTATGTATTATGTACTGTAACCTCCAGTCGACTTTCTGACTATCGTCCGGAACAAATACACGACTGACCTACAAACAGTCGCGTACACAGAAAGATTCGTTATCTGTCCTTGTTTACCCTTAGCGTAATCGGGCAGTGCGGTAGAGACGGCGAGCGTTGTTGCGATGACGAGCCTCTGTTCTCAATGTCAAGTTCACCTATTATTATTAGTTCTCAATGCCACTAAACATACACAAGCATAATAGCGTAGAGCTGGTCAGGCAGAAATACGACTGTTTGCTGTCCGAATTTTTTTTCTGTAACTTTTTTAACTTTTTTTTACCAAATAGGTAGGTGCCACTTGTATGTTTATAATAAAACGTTTACGACCTCTTTGTATTGGGACATTTGTCAAAGATATTTATTATTTGATTTGTATTTTTATAGTCGTTCATTATAGGTTAATGATGCAGATATAATAATGGCGCCGTTTTAGACAATAAATTATTATTTTTTAAAATAATGACATTGTTTGGGTCGTCCTATCAGTAATTCAATAATTTTGGCACTGACCTTGCGCACAAACATCGTAAGTCGAAACAGATTAGATAATAGATTAGATAAGAAAACTACGCGTAATGAGGAATTTTCTTGTAATATTGTTTTGAGTTTAATTTATATCTAAAAGTTAAAATTTATTTCCATATTATTTGTAGATAATAATTTACAAGAATTTACAAAATATTTATAATTGTTCTAAGATAACTAAGTTTAGGCCACTTACATAAAATCTTCTTAAAATCTTAAAATCTTCTTTGTTAATTATACATTATGGTATTATTACGAAACTACGTATAGTCATTGGAAAGCTAAAACAACTAAAGCGCCACAGGAAATCTTGGAGCTTTAATAGTTTTGTTTTTTGTTTGTTTTGTTTTATTTGCTTTTCAATGACGATATAATTATTAATTATAGTCATGGAGTCAATGAACGATACATTAATTTGATCTCCATTTTCACTGCATGCTATGAAACAACGGGTATATTGGCATAAGCTTGTAAAATAACTCATGTTTTTTGCATCAGCAATTATAACAAACAAATAAAAAGTTTAAATAATTCAGAAATGAAATATAATATTCTAAATAAAATATTCCCGCAACATGATATTTGAATTTTTTACATAAATTATTATAATAAGATATGCACCGCGCTTTAAACATTCGACTAAACAGAACATCGGCAGCTTTTACCGAATTTCGACCTTGGTTGAAGTTTTGTTTGCCGAACAGGCGGTATCTTTAATTAGAAGTAGTGGTTATACTAAATATCTAACGTTTCATATAACATAATATATGTAATTTTTAACTTACTGCTTTTTTTCTTAGATTTTACTTTCCGTAATGTTAAATAATTTAACATTAAATTAAATGTTTCTTATTATGGCTTCACGCACACGTTCAATTTCGGTTCGCTTTTATTTAGTTTAACCGAGGAATCACTTTTCAGTTGTTTTTCCGTACGGAAACGTTAAGGACGTTAAGGATGTCTTGTCAAACATTTTTTATGTCATTGGAGCATTCCGAACCGAACCGAAATCGAACGTGTGTGTGGAGCTTTAAATGGTCACAGCGGTATTCTTGTATTTCTTCAAATTCTCTGACAAAAGCCTTCCGACAATAGGCAATATCTCGTGTAGTAGTAACGTCATAACACTATTCTTTACATATTCTAATTTATCTATACCTCTGAATTTTCCTTGAACGAGTCACTGACTAGTCATTTGAGTAACTATTTCAGGGTTACATTTTTTAAATATAACTACGCAACCATTGAAATTTAATACTCTTTTTCCTATACGTTTAAAAAGCGTGTAGTTTTCCACTTGCAAGTTCAACGTTGAAGTTAAGAGGATTATAGGGAAACATGCATTTACTGATAAAGCGGACTTCAGCTTTTTATTATGTTGCATTGACCCTCTATTATTATGTCATATTACGGAGCTTATTTTTGCAAAATTAAAATTTAAGATTGTGTTACAGAGCAAAATTTTGACTTTAATATAAAGACGCAATAAGATGACATTCTACAAAGTGTATTGTACCAACAATAAGTGGATGATGAACTTCCATATATTTTGTAAAGCGAAACAAAGCCTGTGTCAGCTCATTGTCATTACCATGAAGATCAGGATGCCAGATTATCCGAAAGGATAAAAATCTCGCAAGTAGAGTCGAGTTGTTGGTTTTTCCTACCTACAGAAGTTTTATCGCAAGGTTGGGCTTATGCTTAGAATACTGAGAAAATTGTCTAATAAAACATTTTTGATTAATAAATAGTTTTACACATTTATTTCTGCCTATTTCTTCTGAGTAACAGGTACCTAAGCATACGCCTATACCTATAAGTAAAAGCATAAAGTATTTGAAATAAAATTAAAAATCATGTTTAATAATTTTCTATGCGAAGGTAACGTTCTAAAATAAATTGCTATGAAACATTATTAAATAAACAAAATAGTTTAGAGAATATAAAAAAGATAAATAGGTATAGCTAGCTATACAACAAAATCTGCAATAACGCAAGCAAAACCTCGAGTAATAGGTAGTTTGAGTTTGAGATAAGTATTTTTTCCTCTTTGAAAAACTGCTTTTTAAATTTTCTCTAACTAAAACTTTTTCAGATAGATTGATTCACCCACCTAATGATTGCAAAAATGTAAGTATACTAGATTTTAATATAATTAATACTATTCAAATTTCAACAACTATAAAAATGTAAAACCATATATTCAAATATTAAACAATCCAAACAATATTTCAAACATCGAAACGTTCTAATAGCATATACATTCAGTATAGCCGAAACTCATGGGGCAGTAGCGGCAGTGTCAAAGTGCAGCCGCGCGGGTGGCACGCACTTCCTACTGCAGTATTGGATAGTTCAATACTATATGCAAATAGTATTCGTACAACAATAATAAAATGTATACATTTCTATAACCACAAACATCTAAAACCTCTTCAATCCAAATATTAAACAATCGAACCAATATTTCAAACCGGTCACATCATTTACATTCAGTATAGCCGAAACTCATGGGGCAGTAGCGGATATGTATGTAGTATAGTTCTAAACTACATATGACTAGGATTCATACAACAATAATAATTTATGCATTTCCATAACCATAAACATCTAAAACCTCTTCAATCCAAATCTAAAATCGAAACAAACTCTTCAATCTGACTATTAGATACTAAAATCGAAGCAATATTTCAAAGCGGTCACATCGAAACGTTATAATAGCCGAAATTGATTCACTATAGCCAAAACTCATAGGGGCAGTAGCGGCAGT
>DVXP01002833.1:0-12115 GCA_018235645.1 Junonia grisea | reverse complement strand
AGCGTTAACGTAAGAAACCCACATTTTGAAAAATCTCACGTGAGATTGGGAGAGGGGGGAGGGGGTTGAATAAAATCTCACGACATCACACCGGGGGGGGAGGGAGGGGCAGAAAATTAAAAAAAACACCTCACGTAATTTATGGACGCCCCCTTTAGTCATATAGACAATATATGACCTTGTTACAAAGTTGAACTTAAAATAAATAAATAGTGTCAGTAGCATTTTATACTTTAACATTTCGTTTATTTGAAAATACTTTTGCCCCTTCGAGAAAACGAAACCTACGCAGCTGAACTCAATATTTATTGTTAGACTTCAAACTTTCCACGCGGCCCACGTTACTGATATATTTTTATTTTTAAATATAGTTTAATGTTTTGTATTTCTATGAGCGCATAGTGTAGCTAGCTTAAAAAACTTTGAACATTTAAAAATATCTTCCCATATATTCAACTTATCTTCAAATATTAAAGCAATTCTTAGTCCTTTGTAAAATACATCTCACAATTAGGTACCTAACACGGTCACAGCGTGTAGCCAGTCTAATAAATTTTGATCGTTTTTCAAACATTCAGGCCATCTTTAAATATAAAAGCAATTTTTTTCTACCCAAGTATGTAAAATAACCCCCAACGGTGCATCCAACGCCCCTTCCGGGACGGTTACCGTACGCAATGAATATGATTCTCGCTCAACTAGCGCCAAGTTTTAATTAAAACTAGAGGGATTTGCTCAAAAATACTAACCCACTTTCAACTTATTTTTACCGCGCAGTTTCAACGTTTTAGTACCTACTTCCGACTCATTATATATACATAAAACAAACCGGGACTCATTTTCTTTTATGTTTAAAAAAAGAATTATTCTCGAGAATAATCGCGACTATAAGTTGCGTCCAAAAATATGTTCCATGCAGGTTTATCTTCAGCAAAGGACACTGAAAGTAAACGTCGAATAAAAAATAAAATAGAAGATCAACACAAAACATAGCCAAGTAAACACATAATACCCATTGTAAGAGCCGAGGGAACAAAGGAATTTCATTTGTGTATTCAAAACCGTACATTAGCCGTCTGAGCTTTTCTATTGAAAATCCAGAGATACGTTAAGATCTATGAATCTTCTTTTGAAATAGCAGCCGCTGTCTTTACACTTAAGACGAAGTGACCGGCGCTACCCTCGGGTTCAATGTCGATGTATCTTCTGTAAATCTTCGGAAAAAAGCCATTGAAGACCAACAAAAACATTCGGATTATTAACGAGAAGAATGACGTTAAGGACTTCAAATTCAAAAACAACGACTTCAAAAACGCTGAGTTTCTTTGGCAGTTTCTTCTCAGGTCTGAAGTTTAACTTTTCGAAATCGTAGTAGGTTGTTCGACTTTCAGAAAGTGAATATTGTTATTCCAAATCTGAATGAAAACATTTCATTTCATTTCATTATTTTGCTAGATGACCATTATCATTAAATTTCAAATATCGGTAATTTTTCCTTCATTTTATTTGTATATTTTCTTTTCAGAAGGTATTCGAGGAAACGAAACTAAAAATATATCAGTCGAGGACGGCAAAAGCTTTTGATGTCTATAGGTTCGCTAACTAGCTGTGAGTATTGATTTTCTATTGGCAAATCAGTTGCCTAATTAACAACTTAACAACTTGCTACGGCTTCTAACTTCGAAAATGATGAAATGTGGAACAAACTTTTACCTTTCCTGAACTCTGTTAGATAATTTTCAATAATTATTTCTTAATGCCTAGTTACTCATTAATGCTTCATAAGGAGCACTTGGCCAGCCATTGCTTTTAAAATAGGTAACTGCTTTAGGTTGTATTATTAAGTGTCTGTTAATGTCTTGAAAATATTTATTTATTAATTATTATTTATTTTACGGACAATTCACACACATTGAGCTAGCCCCAAAGTAAATTCGCTACTTGTGTTATGGAATACTAACTCAACGATACTATATTTATAATAGATACATATATAGATAAACATCCAAGACCCAGGCCAATCAGGTAAAGATAAGTAGTTAAAGTACTTGTAAAAACAGAAGCAATAAGCGTTCATAAAAAAAAATAAACAACAATCAAAAACGAAATAAAAATTTAAACGCAGTAAAATTTAACGATTATAACAGTAGTATTGGCAGAGGCTATTGGAACGTATTCAAATACCACAATTCATTTAACTTATCATTAATAAATTACTTTAATAAAAAAATTACAAAGAAAATATTGCTCGAAAAATAAAACAATGCGATATGAAAACCTGCATCGATAAAAACTTCACATTTTTTCGCATATTGTGTTATTAAATAACGTAGTACAAATTACACTACAAAATTACGATAACAGCTTTAACTAGTTTAATACTTCGGCGAGGGTATCACTACTTCTATAATTGCTTTGAATAGTTTAAAACTACCACAGATTATCAATACAGAAAGTATCTTTTTAAACAGTAAATAAAATTGCCATACAACTTTATGGGTTTACAATATGGCAACTACCATTAGTAACAAAAGATTTCATCATCAGTATGATTGTCGAATTACGCACATAAATCTAACGACCTGATAACTCGAAACCATTTAAGGTTTTTGCAATTAAAAACCAAAACAAGTTCCCTTCTTTATTCATAATACAAATAAATAAACACGAGAACGATCCACTTGATGATAAGTGATCACAACTTTATATGGACGCAAGCAATATCAACAGCATTACGTTTTATCCGCTATATAATTCATGTCCAGTTACAGGGTGGTTTAAACGTACAGCATTAAAAGGTGATTCTCATTTAAACTTAACACCCTGTAAGCTGGGTTGAACGCACGATAAACCTATTTTTGCGGGGTGCAGTAAGAAAGAAAATGGCGAACACCGTTTATGAGTAAGCGGAAGCCGGTACTAATAAGCAGGCTTGGAGGTAGAAAGCATTAGAGGAGATATGGACGGAGTAGATTACTTGGTTAACGGTGCAAGCCTTTTAGCTGAGGAAAGGATAAAGGAAATCGTTAGTGAATCATTAAATAATATTGAAAAAACAGGCATTTTCAAACAGCAAAAAGAACCATAATCGTCTTAAAGAATTTTGGTAAGAATTAACAGACACGACCAGTTAGATGAAGGAAAAAGAGTCAAAGGTGTTAATGGTAGGATAAAGTTTGTGTTTAGGAAATTTGCCTCGTCCATAATGTTTTAGATTTCTAAGATTCGGCGCACCGTGCTTATATCGACCGCTGCGCTGCAATATTCTGTGCAGCGAACGCCGTAAGCCTTACGTCTAAATTGTGTTCATTTTGTACAGTAAAACTAGAACGCCATCCATTAAAACTCGTTTAACATTCTCTAATACCAAAAAATACAAACTTATGAAGTGAAATACAATCGAAGAATCGAGGGGGAAAAATCGCTTTTGAATAAACAGCAAATAAGGGATATACTCAGGAACAAAGAATTAAATCACAAACGGAAGGCGAGAGAAACTCAAACACAAAAAAAGCAACTCTCACGTCCGCCCTAACTTAGTGTTGAGTGCGCACCCTGGAACGAATTAACGTAATGTGCGCCAGCCGAGAATTGAGTAAAAATTAACTCAGCGGACAACTATCTCAGAATTTTGCACAAAAAAGAGAGGGAAAGAAGATGCCGTACGATGTGACACAAGCTGCAAGCGCTTGCAACGTAGAACGGAAGTAACGGGCCCCACGCGGCACTGGGAAACTTTAGAGTGATCGCGTGTGATGTTTATGAACGCCTTACGTTTCGAATCGAAATGCGCCTCCGCTATCGTAATACAATTCTAGATATCTCTTTCATAAAACATCTTTGGCACTTTTCCCACCGAAGGTGACTGCAATTCGAAGACGGCACGTGACTGTGGAACTACAGTTATTTCATATATCCTAAAATGATTCTATAAAATTTACGAGTGTGAAAAAGTCCTAATAGGATTTTAGATTTAAATAGAGAAAATAAGATTGGAATAAAATGCTAGCAGATAATTTATTTTACATCCATTGTATGGTCATAAAGATAAAAGTAAAAAAACATTAACATAAATTCATATACAAGACGCATATGTATTCACAAAACCGTAAAAGTCACGAAATAACCCAGTGGGAGATACTGTGTCAAATATCAATTTAAGATATTGGTAAAGGAAAGTATGACTCGCGTATAAACGTGATCATTCTAAATTTTCCAGAATAATCTCGAAATCAAATCATGATTTATTGAGTAGCATTGGTGTTTATTTTCCTTTAATTCGGGCAAATAAGGTCAAATAACGAAGTGGATCGTATGACTCTCAAAATTTCGAGTAACAGGGAATAACGGCGAAGAGAAGTCTTGTAATCTCGAACGACGTTTGAAGAGGCTTGTTAATATATAAATACCGAAGCTTTGAGTTCGATAAAACATTTCTACAAACTTGAACATAAAAAAATACCTAATATACTGACTTGGAAATCTGATAATTACTTTAAAATTCTCTATTTAAATGACTAAACTTAAACTAAGATTTAAAAAAAAACCGAGAAAATTTATTGCCAATAACATTTTGAGCGCAATGTAGACTTCATTGCGAAAACACCTAAAATAAAATATCCGAATATCTTGGTAGTTTTAAAAGACAAAATTGGCTCCAGAACATTATCTAAATTAAGCCATTATCCTAAAAACCCGTTCTGAGCGCGGTTTAGCCAATACATTACAGTCATGTCCCCGCTATAGATCGAAGCACAGGTGTCCGATAGCTGCTGCATTTAACCTGACCCGCTTTACACGTGAATCGTTAACTAAAACGTAGCCAGATGAGGACACGCGAAAATTTTCTACACTAAATACAGGAAATACGCCAAATAGCTAACCAAAACAAAGCAACGATTTCCATACAATACGTTTGTAACATTGGCAAAATACAGATTTCATTGCACAAAAAATTCACCGAATACAATATAAATGTTTTTATTGATAACAATTCGATGGAACAATTTTCGTCTTCCTATTATTATTTAGTCAATAAACCGAAATGGAGCATCAGAGATCGTATCAGGTAGGATCTCCATAGAACGAGGTGTTTTATGGGGAGGCAATCGGCTCTACACGGGTAGCGAATGGGTGGGGTGAGATAACATAATAAAGTCCAACGAACAATTGTTAAAGAATAACCAGCAAATTAGTGAGGGAGAGAGAACGTTTCTCTTCCCTTTCAATTAAGATAGCCATATTTTTTCATTCTTTACTTAGTTCGGATGACAAAGGAATCATTTCTTTATATTTTCGAAATAATCTACAGTATCTCATGGGAATTTTAGTATTAACAGTTGCAATAGTAAACCGTGTACATTAAGCGAAACTCGTTACTCGACTTCCTTACCAGCCCCAATTAATCCCGATAATGCTAGAAACACTTCGATAAGTGACACAAGTAGTCTTGCTAATACGAATAGTTCATGAACTAACGGAATAAACTCATCAGTTTAAATGGGAACACGTAAGCTTATGGAGGAACTTTAAGACAGGGGCGACCACAAATCATTATAAGTTGCAATTACTGCGGCGAGGCAGTCATAAATAGCGCTCGGTTATTAGTTGCATAGTTGGAAAGAGTGCAGCGCGCAACAATTCAGCCCATTATTAAAGATTTGATTGGTGGCGGTGAATCACTTACCCTCATCATTTTTTATTGCAATTCCGCACTAACATTCTGTTTTATAAAATGCTCAACCTTGAATATGGATTTTATTTGACGTCATCATATTTTCCATTAGCACTTAAGCTATCTTGTTCTTGTACTGTTACAAATAAACATTTGTTAACCCAAAACAATATCAACACGTACCTACTATCCGAAATTATCTTGCAAAAAGGAAATTAGCGCCATATGGCCGTATGGAACCGGATAAATTCGCTAAATCTAATACAGAGAAACGTGCAAAGTAAACACGCCGCGAAATTAACAAATACCAGTGGAGCACGTTTGAGACACACTATTAAGGAACGCATTCCAACTCACGAAGTAGAAAACTTCGAGGACAATAACATCAAGTTTCAGTTACATCACCGAGGGCATGATAGTTGAATAATGCAGCTCGTAAACTGAAACATAAAGTACACTTATAGTTCCTTAAGCACTTCTACATGACGATATTCTTAATGTGTTGTGTATTGTTTCGTACATTCATAATATTAAAGTTTTTCTTCGTGAAATTACAGCAATTTTAAACAATAAATTTTAAGTCCGTAATGTTGCAATATTTTTCTTAATAGTAAAATTGCTTGCACCAATATTATTTATTTTTATTGGTTGACTTATTTCATTTATATTATAATTGGTTATCAATTTTCTTTCGCCAAAGAAAAGATCACATTACATCATTTTCCATGTACTTAAAAAAAAACTAAACCAATTTTTGCGAGAAGGAAAAATTTTAGCTAGTAAATAAAAAACGGACATGATTTAGCACCACAAAGTTCAGAAGCTATTAACGGAACCGAAGATCCGATTGGCGAAACTGCTGACTCGTGTCAAAGTGTGGCAAGAACAATGACAACGTTTAATAGTGAATTACAGTCGCATCCGCAGTTCGGAAATCTTCGAAGGCAGATACGCTAGCAGTTACTACAAACTCTAATTTGGCAAAATCGAACGTCTTCAGCTCATGACCAGCATTACTTGTAGAATCGACTACTTTTCCAAATTCTCGGCTATCTGTTTTAGAACTATCCTTTGTTATTTCGTTTGTTTCTTTAATTTGTTTTGGTTTAGCTTTATATCAATTAATAGATATAGGTATGTGTGTGTGTTTAGAAAAATAAACAAAGAATAAATACGGTCTGGAGTGTAACCGTTTGATTACTGGATTGCTGTTAAACTTACATCGTAATCAGCGGTATTGCGGCAAACGTGGAGCATATGAAAGCGACGGACTGCCGCATTTCTCTATCTTTTTATTTCCGTCAGACCTATTCCCACTGGTATAAAACTTCGTTACAGATTTCCCATTTATTTGAGGAAAAAATGCAATTCGTCCGAAAGCATCGGAATCAAATTTGTGCAAAATTTTCTCAAAAGTAGGTAGGTACATTTGACATTATGCGCTGCTGAATAATTATGTTTACCATATTTATAAACGTAACTCGTATATACGATGTATGGAAGTGTAAATTATTCATAGTTTCAATACACAACATCTATGACTACATTTGGATTATTTACCAAATAAAAAAGAAAATAGATGATAAGAAATACAAATTGTCTACTTTAGCAATATTCATCTAAAAAAAATGCAGATATAAAATTACATTAATATGTCATTGTGTCTAGCCAGTCGGTAACGAGACGAGACCGAAACTGTTTTAACGTGGGCTATTTCTCGCTGCTTCTAACAAGCTACTACTAATTTGCTTCTTGCAGACGAAATTCGACTTAAGCCATTTGACATAACATTATCCATTCGCCCAAAATTGGACCTACTACTAGAAATACATACGCTGTTTTGTTTATTGTTATTAAAGCAAACAAAAATGAATTTTAATGTGATTTAAACAGGAAATGGTGAGAAGTCTGTTTGCACAATGAAGTCAGGCGTTGTCAAGAAGCATGAGACTGGACACTGCCACTGTCTTTAGCTTGCGGTCGCTTCAGCTGTCCCGACCCTAAATTGTCTCTAAGATTTATGTTTCCCATTACACAGGAACATCCAGAGCTTATTGTAAATAGGAAATAGAAAACCCTCGGGAATTAACGAAACATTCTATTAGGAATACCTACCTAAATATATTTATTAATTAAGATAATTTCTTAGTAAAGTAGTACTTAAACCAAATTTTCTTTAAGGGATTCTAGTTAAATATTGTATCAAAATTAAAGTAAAAGTTAATTACAAACCACAAAAACATTGAATAACAAAAATATAGTAATTATTCTACATAACAGAGTTTGTTGTCAAGGCTTTACATATTCCACCTAATGAGCCCGCCCTTACATCGAGGACATTAAGTAAATAAATTATTTATTCCCATCATGTCATCATTAGCATATACAATTATTTGCTAAATAGAAATAGCTGTGTTTACCTTAAATTTAGTAAACACGAATTACCGTAACGTAACTCAAGCGATGTCAATCTCGTTGTAAGGATTTGACTTATTTTGAAGAGTTTTAATATTTAAAGCTTTAAAGGTATGTAATTACAAACGAAATAACTTTGAAACGATGTGAACTGACAGGTGACACCACATGGTATTGACTTTCTTTCGAGGTTACTTAAATAGAGTGTTGGAACTAAGGAAACACGAACTTTAATTGGAAATATTACTCGATTTGTCAAGCAACTTCAATGAAGACACGTGTAATATTTAAAGTGAAACGTGTTAAAAAATCAATACCTTTACGAACAGTAACTTAACTGGGACGCAAAAAGAGGTTTACAAATTGACAGAAGATCGCTGACATAAGTTACTTCTAGACACAGTAGCAAATTCAAATGGCACTTTGCCATGAACTTCAATGAACGAAACATTGATACTTTTCATCAAATAACTTTGAAGTAATTCTAAATTGATTCCAACAAACTCTAGCCAATAAAATCAGTTATCGTTATCAAGAATTTATTACCACTTATCGTTACGACTATAATCCCGGTTTATAAATATAATAAATCAGGACGATATATTTGAAGATCGAGTGAAACACTGCGTGTAGCATTTGGGAAATGTGTTGGGGCAATTAGGCGTCCCCAGGTGACGACTCAGACGCAACTAGCTGGAATTATCTGCTTAAAGCTTATACAGCGACGTATGGTTACTGGAAGGAACTGAATTTTTGGAAGTTTTGTTTTAATAAATATAAGGTTATTATGTATATCTATGGTGTTGAAATGTTTGATAGTAAGTCGGTTTTGTGTGATTGGTGAATAATAAATAATTGGTAGAATAAATATTTAAAATTATGTTCATAGAATCTAGTTTGATTCTTTTTCGTTGGTTTTCGCGTAATGTATGATATAATATTATGACTCTTGTAGGCAGAGTTTCGATATTACCTAATATTTAGATAGCAATAATCCGTGCTAAAAATGTTAAAACCGTGTTTAACATGTGAAAATATTTAAACTGTCTTGAATATTCAAATACTTAATATTAAACTTTTCCGTAGCGACAATTTAATAACGAATATATCCATTTGAAGTTTTTATTAATATTATTAGGATTTCCAGATACAACGACGTAGTGATCTGTCACTACCAATCATATTTAACCTTGTGATCCTATCATTCATAAACAATTAATATTTTTATAACTCTAATTCATTACACATAAACACAATCTTTTCATTAAAGTTCGAACACCAAAGAAAGTAAAGACCAATGAAGAATCGTAGATAACCCGTCCAGCGTCTTTAGGTCGACAGTTTTATGTGTTGTCCCGTAAGTGGCATCTACTGGGAGCCTGTAAACATCTACGGGTAAAGTTTAAACGTCAACCCTGCGAAATAGCCGTCAGCCGAAGTTATTACGGTCCTTGCGACCCTCACAAGTGCTATTTAATTTTTGTCATCAACTACGTATCCCGTTCTTCGAGTGTTTTCATTTGCTTGGATTGGATATAAATATCTGTATGATGTGTTGGGTCAATATTAAGTTAATTGAATATTTTCTAAAATAAAGGAAAGGTTTTCTATCCAAAGGAGAACCAATGATTAATAAAAATCGTTAAAAAAACGTTCAGATGTCAATTTTTGTTAAAGAAATGAACTGAAACGAATCTGAAAATGCAAAAATAATTGGTACTGATATATTACTTGGACGGAATTAGTTAACACTAAATCATTTGTCTTTATATAATAATTAAATTCTAAACAAAAATAAATGAAGCTCTAAACACAAGGAGTATTTTCTCGTTTTTTATATATTATAACATTCGAAACACATTTCTTTTCTACGCTGAATGGTTACAGAAAAGAGAAGCTCAGACAATAGCGACGTCGAAATGAAATGCATGTTTAGTTTTTCACATACATATACTTTGTTTGAAATAGAAAACTTTCGCAAAGTTAGACCAGAAGGCGTTTTTTAAAGTCATTCTTATCTATACAAATAAATTTATAAACGTGTTTATTTGTTTTTTTGTTTGCCAAAAATTAAACATAAAATGTAACTAACCTTACTTTATATAAATTAAACCATTTATTTATAGGCAATCATTTATATTATGATTTAACTCAAAGGAGCTTCTACCCGCGGCTTCGCACGTGTTAATATAGCCACAAGCGTGCCACATATTTTTCACGGGAGAAATGAGAAATTGGTAAAGTTTTATCGCAATCCTTTGAACGTCAGCAAGTAACATTAAAACAAAAAAAATATGTATTAGATAATTATCGTAGCCTTCCAATATCAATATCACATATTCTACAATTGTATGTCATGCATTACTGACTTTGCAGACAATTTTACAAACACTAAAAATATCAAAGCAACAATCAAATACCCCAGACATTTGACCTTTTACGTTACTAAAAATGTATCGAACAAATTGTATTATAAATGTCATACATATCCTATTTATAAAACTCAATCAAACTAAAAAGTCCCATAATCATACAACAATTTGTCGATCAAACATGCAACTGTTGTCTGACATCGCAATATCTTAACCTAGGACATATTCAATCACCGTAATTAATAGGGCTGATAGTCAATTCCACTATCAAGCAAGCAACAATCACGATTAGTATTTACATAGAAATGCTCAATTGTGATACAAATCGGCCAATGGTCCACGACACATTATGCTAATTTCCTAAACGTTACTATCGATTAGTGTGCGGTATATGTTATTGTGGTTAACGGGTGTGTGTGTGTTGAAACAAACAGGAGGTATTGATATTATATGTTGTATACATATAAATTTGTATTGTATACAAAATACAAATGTCTGTACAGGAGTTATTCAAGAAGCTTTAATATGATGGCTTTTTGTAACAACAATAGAAACTAGACTTTTTATCGCTTGTGAGTTGTAAGATACAGCACTATAACAGTGCATCAAATAGCAAACATAAAAAATTCTAATAATTACTAGATATTATCCAAATTAATAAATACACAGGGCAAGTTAAATAAAACCGTCTGACATTTAATCAAAATACTAATTTTTATAAAAAAAAAATTAAAAACCAAAATTTTTAAAACACTACTTTTTTGCAATTAAACCCCAGTTATAAAACTACTTTCTTTTTAAATACGGCTCCCTAAACACCCTAGTTTTAATATAATTTCGCGCATGGTTCCCTGGATGGGCATAAAATGCAACTAAATCATTTTTTTCAACGCGCCTTTGTTTGCAAAGAGCGTGGAAATTAGACCGTTGCGAGAACCTTTAGAATATTCTATTGCAACCGCTATTCACTATAACCACTGAAATGTTATTTTTACAGCTATTTTACACTTTAACAAACAAATTTCCGTTGAAATTTTTAAAGCGCGCTAAAGTATTGCTATGCATCGGCAGACCAACGCGTTTAGTAAATTAATAAGAACCAATTTTTTTTTAGCTTAGGGCAAATCTTCATACCCAACTCCTGGGGGGAAATTCGGTTATGCGAGATTTTACTTACTAAAAACGCTTGCAGTCACTGTCACCAGCACGGAAATGCGGAGCAATATCTAATGAAGTAATAAATTATAATATACACATTAAAGTACGACTTATTACCTGCATGTGCCGGAAAAAATTCTAAGACATGTATATCCACCAATCCGCCGTGGAGCAGCGTGGTAGATTAAGCTCCATAGCTTCTCCCTAATAGGAAAAGAGGCCTATGCCCAGCAGTGGGATATGTACAGGCTGTGTTACGAATTATTAAAACTCGCAGCAGATACGAAATTTGAACGAACGAAGAATACATTTGATTGAAAGAAGAATATAGTTACCATAAGTGGTAGGTTTATAATAGTTATGTTAATATAATTTAATTAAAATAAAAATATATATATACGGACAAATCACACCGATTAAGCTAGCCCCAAAGTAAGTTCGAGACTTGTGTTATGGGATACTAACTCAACGATACTATATTTTATAATAGATACAT
>DVXP01002832.1:0-12118 GCA_018235645.1 Junonia grisea | reverse complement strand
ACCTTTGTAAAAACTTGCGCAATTCTTTAGAAACATGTATTTCTAAAGCATAGTTCGTAATTTAACTTCAAGTTTATTAACTTTTCACAAGAACAATCAACTAGATGGGTATTGGAGTTGTAAAGTTCCGACTCCATATAAAGTCGCGTTGAAGGTTGCTATCATAAAAATTTATTGTAACGCTTTTATACTAGGGATGTTATGGGTAATTTCGGATCTGGATTCGGATACGAATATAGAAATAATGTTATACCAGTTTCAGATACAGATATGTAATTATTTCGGATTATCCGGTTGTTTCGGTTACGGATATTTCGTTTTTAAGGGTGTTAATAACAAAAACAGCATAACACGTTGGATTTAGACTTCGCCACTATCCAACAATATTCGAAACTTCTAGGTATAACGGATCCGATAACTTCTGTACGAGGTACAGTGCAGTGACGTCAGGGCACGCGGCGCGGAGTCAGCATTTACACACTGACCCAAATATTATCTTCTTTTATAATTAAACAATTACTTTAACTTAGTTCACGTTCGTCCGCCAACGGCGCCACGTGCTCTCACAACTTACCAATACCATTTACCATTTACCATTAACTTATATAAATATGTACTTTAAACCAAATAAGTCTATTATACTTAAACACTTTACCAATCTACAAATATAATGTCGATTTACGTCCGACAACCTAATTATATTGTGAATCTCCAATATAATATCACCGTTACGAATCTGCCTTAATAAATCTCTAACATATGAGTCATAATAATCTTCGATCACTGACCTATATTGTGCCCTACTTATAAAAACCATAGCTTATTTAATACTCAAAAGATAAAAGTTAACAGCTCTTACGTTTTCAGAGCACGTAATAAGATTTGTTTGTCATCCAAGCAGATTATACAGCACAAAAACCATTAAAAACGTAATAAGGAAAAACAACAAGTTCAAGTAAAATAGAAAAGCGAAAATATATGCATACTCGTACCAACATTAGTTGTAGTTCCCTTCACGATTGTTTTGCATATAAACAGATATTTCTTGAAGTTAAATCCTGTATTAGTAAATATATCTCTCCCAGTTTTTCGGAACAGAAAAATCGTTATAAATCGCTATATGGTAAATATATTTTCTATGTATATACAGAAGTCAGTAGATGCCTACATACAAGGTCAATGCGGACCATACGTACTAATTGAAACTACGTTTATTGTTTCTATTCAGAAATACTTTGAACTAGTAGAAAACTAATTACTACCAAAAATGTCAAAATAAAATGCAAACAGCCTGTAAATCAACTAATAAAATGTAATAGGCAAAATTCACTCATACAGAAGAGTTAGGTGCATTATTGTTGTTAGAAAATATACCTTATGCGAAAACTGAGCGAAAACTTTAAAACTGTGTAAAGACTAAACCAATGATCCCATTTTAAATGATTTTTTGTGTATAGCCTTGAAATAGTATTTCGTTTAAACAGTTTCAATTAAACACATAACATGTCTTGACCCTGTATATAATACAACAGATATATTAAGAAAAAGAACGTTATTACATTGTTAAACAGACATTACAAAGCTACATATCTAATATATTTCTATTATCCACATTAATTGTGACTTATTTTTCCTTTCCTCCCTGACTGACGAACATTCTCAACACGATAGTAATATAATAAATAATTAGAGGAATTCCCTCCATGTTACCGCTGTGTTACGTTGTTACCAGTGAAATATTGTTACCATGCTGTTATGTTTCATAATTGTGAATGCGGAAACTTGAATGTATGTAACGTTACAATAAGGTTGCCTCTAAAATGTTATATATTTGCATATTTTCTTAGACAATGCAACGTGCAAAATGAACACGGAAAAGCGGTGCTTCTTGTGTTATATAAAACGTATTAGTTTAAAGTCCAAAGGAAATGTAATTAAACTTTGCTATGTTTTTTCTTTATATTGTAATTGTATGACATCATAATACACGATATTCATTTTGTTCTCTACTTACTCTCTTTATCCAACTATCTGGCCTGACCTAAATTTCTTTAATTCACTGTTACGTAAGAATCAATAATGAAACATAATAAAATTAAAGTTGCAATTTATTTCAAAATATTTTAGAGCGCGTTAAATTGTTTTAAACGCTATTCAATTGAACACTTAATTATGCACTACTTAAAACCAAGCGTTTATTTTACAGTATACATATCTATATAAGAATAATACCTACTATACCAAATATACTTACCATATCTAGAAATCAATGACACTTTTTTTAGTATTTTTATAACTCAAGAACGGGCTTATCTATCCAAAACAAATGTTTAGGCTTTGTTTGGACTATTCAGTAAATGTTTTATGTAAAGTTTGCACCAAATCGATCTAGCACTTCTTCATGTATCACATTTTTAGCCACCCATAATCAAACTCAAATCCAACCATATTTTGTAAACTATAATATAAATAAAATCTATTAAATATAATTATATATCCTTCAAGACCTAGATTGGCGCTTGTTAGTTGACGGTATCATAACTAGCGCGCCGGAACCGGTCCGGATATCCGGAGCTAGGTTCATAAATTACAAGATTAGAAATTCGTGCGTGTAATCCGTACGAAATTTGTTACGAAATTGCTATAATTTTTTCGACTTGTGTTAGATATCGTTAATGTTATTTCGAATTGTTTTTTTTTAAGAAAATATTTAGACGAGTTTAATTGAATCGTGTACTTAAAAGTAAATTTTGACATGTAATATAATTTCTGTAACCTGTAAGATAGGCTGTCTTATAGATTGATATCGGATAGATTTTTAAGTCAACAATCCGTTTGAAGTCCCTCTGCTAGTAGGTACATGGTATTAATATACCTATATGGTGATAGCAGTGATCACTTTCGATAAGGTAACCTTTCCTCTCGTAGTCCGCGATATACATATGTCAAGAATGTTTAAGTGTCCAATCAGCGAAATCTCATCTTAAGCTCTAAAAATCTCCCTAACTTGACCTATTCGAAAAATTCCTTATTGCTTGGAAGCTATATTATATCCAGTGAACATAGTCTAGATTAAATTTTAAAAAGTTAGGAATACCCGTGCGAAACTGGGGCAGGCTAGTAGTTAATAATAATCGGTATAGACGTTCCTTACTCATATTTAAAAATTAATTGAAAAACCGAAAATCCGTATGTAATTTATAACACAACGTTAGACTCAATAGTTTTACACGTAACACAGCCTGTACATATCCCACAGCTGGGCATAGGCCCCTTCTCCTATTAGAGAGAGGGTATGGACCTTAATCCACCATGCTGCTCCACTGCGGATTGGTGGATATACATGTGTCAGAATTTCTTCCGACATGTCGGGTTAGAATATGAATGTAATGAGTCAAGCTTTAACTCATTAAGAAATTTAAGCTACCGATCGTGCTAAAGAAATACAATCCTACACGAAGTAACATAACAGTCCTTTAAGCGGAATTAATAAAAAAAAAAAGATGTATTAAACAACAGTAAAATTCTCCTAGCAATTTAGCCTCCGTTCCACGAATTTATTCCAACGTAACTTGAACTATTGTATTACTTTTTATTCATAAAAATACACTTTTGGTACAATTTTCACATGTAAAATATTATATAATATTTTTATCCAATAAATGTAAACGAATATCGAAACAATGAAACAGTGCAATTAATGAAAATAAATAGGATATAGTCCTAAAAACAGTAGGATCAAGAACGTCCATTACTACAATAAAGAACCGTCTGTACTTGAAATGCTATCACAATATGTGACCCGAATCAACCGTGAATACAATATTGCTTCATTAAAACGAAAACAAAAGCCTAACAGCTCTTAATGACATCGAATATTCAGGCAATGACGACAATTACATATTTTTTTAGTAAACAATGAATTGACAAAAATATTTGCAACAATAAAAGTGAAATTGTGAAGTGAACAAATAATGCGGGCACGATAAGAGTTACCTATTATTTACCTATATGTAATTATTAAATAAAAAAATCTAATATGTAGCGTCCATAAAGTCTTTCAAAGTGTAGATAGACGTACGTAACGCATGTCTATGTTTTGTAAACACAAGTACACGTATAACATACACGATTGCGGTTATACTATGTAATAAAGTAATTTTCATGGCTCTCTGTAATGACAAAATTTGAAAATATTTTGGTCGCATTGATTATTAAAAGCTTTATATTATATTTATTATATTTTAGCCCTACATCAAAAATATTTCGAAACATAACCCTAATATTTCTTTTAACACATACTGTTATCCCCTTACTTTTTTCACAATGGATTTTAATTTTCAACCCCTAATTTTAAAAAAAAACGCATTATAAACTGTACAACATTTGCTAATTACAAATAATTAACGTCACACATAACTACAATATTCTTGAAAAAAAAACATCTATCATTAATATATATAATGTCTCACCATTTCACCATTCGTCGTCGCGGTGGCCAGTGTTTGGTTCAACCAGTCCCACTGGCGTCTTGCATGAGCACCATTCGCTTCACTGACGCTGAACAGATTCGTGTTCAGAGCTACGATCCTCAGCTTGCTGTGGGACTGCTCTATTGTGTAGTAACCTCCTATGATAAAAATATGAATAAGTCCAAAATATAAAGTTCTAGCTTTAGGTAATTATATCAGGTAAAAAAGATTTTAACTAATTTTATGATTATAGCCAAAACATTTTTAAAATAATTAAATTAAAGAATGAACTATTCATAATACATATGATTAAAAATTCATAATAGTGTAGAATGAATTAAATGAAGAAATTGAATGCTTATGAAACAATGATTAGCATCTTATCGTCTTTTCTTTTTACTTGAAAATAATAACCAAATTCAAACAGTGTCATTTTCAGAACAGAATTACTTTTAAATTGACTATCCTCATTTAATTAAATTCGGTTTCTGAATCTGCAAATATTAA
This sequence comes from Junonia grisea, assembly GCA_018235645.1. Lineage (NCBI taxonomy): Eukaryota > Metazoa > Arthropoda > Insecta > Lepidoptera > Nymphalidae > Junonia > Junonia grisea. The sequence continues at coordinate 7,139 of DVXP01002832.1, read as the reverse complement.
AAAAAATCCGCAAATTCAAAACCTCCTCTTTTAATTTGAAGTCGATGTAAGTGCAACTCGGAGTGTGAAGTTTAATTCATTCCATACGAATACAATACAAAACTACGAAATTGAAAACTAAAATAGAAACTTGAATATAGTACTATTCAGATTCAGAAAAACGTTTCGCAGAAATAGTAAAAAGCGTAAATCGGATCGCTTATAACGAAACTCGGATAAACCAAGAATGCTTTGACTGTTTTATCTTCATCCGATTAGCAAAAACTGAGAATTGCTTGGCGTCAAAGTAAAATGCACTCCAATGTAGAGGACCATTCAATTTGTGAAGGTTTTTTTAGTTATTGCAGTGAGTGAAATTGCCAAACAATCGACTCGGTCTTATATAATGGACGTTTCTCGGTAAGAATTGAAAACAGTAAATTCTGTTTGCATTTCGTTCGGAACGTTCGTGTTATATCGTTTCTCAATTTAGTTTCTTATTCTGACGAATATTTGCTATGGGAAAATCTAAAATAGGTGGTTTTATAAACTTTTTGTGTTCCAACTGCGTGGTACATTTTATTTTCGTTATAGAAAAATACTATTTAAACTGATAATACTACCATTGTGTTCTAATGTGTTTATATTTATAAGGCAGATATGAACACAATGGGCGAAGAAATTCTAAAAATAACATCATCGTCTGTGTCTCTATCGTATGTGGGTTGCATTCGTCATAAATCTGAACATGCCAAAACATATAACTTTTAATATTCTTCTATACTAACCATTCTTCAAAGTCTGTAACGCTTCCATCGGTAGCCAGTGACTCCAGAGATTCGTTAACGTCTCAGAGGGCGCTGGGTCCGTGTGGCCCAGGACGGGAAAAACGAAGTGAGAACTAAACGTCATACGGAGAAGCTCCGTTACGTTTCTGATCGCCTGGTACCTGTTGTCTTCGTTACTGGAATATTGAGCTGCGACAATATCCCTAAAAATAAAGGTTTTTATTGAAAAAGTGTAGAAAATGTAAATAATAGAATAAAAACAAAAACAACATATTAAGTATTTGTTCATTACAATAACTTTTTTGACTATTTTATTATAAAAAAGTTAAAAAAGTAAAATAGCTGGAATACTTTTATCTACAATTTTGTTATTACAATAAAGAAATACTCTTAATAATAGGCAAATAATTATTTTATATAAAAATCATATTAATAATATCATATTAATAATAAGACGCAGTTGGGTAAAAAAAATAATTTCAGCCTAACGTACTTATAAGAGCACCATAGCGTAGACGGTAAAAATATTTTACAATAAAGATGTAGTCGCTTCGACCAGCAGTTATTCTCTATTTGACCAAATGCAGAAAACTTATATTTTATCCAAAATATTCCCACAAAATCATTATTACATGACAATACACTTTCTCCCTTAACTGGTGAATTTGCCCTACAATGGGATACTAACAGGCTACTTACTACTTTACTTTACTATTACAACAAAATAAATAATCAACGCTTACCCAGTCCAGAGAACGAACTCGACATTTTCGGAATGCCTCGTCCGCATGTACCTAAGGGCTGACTGGATCAACTCCAGCGAGCTATCGCAAGAGTAGTCACCGAGGCGCCCAAGAGCCCGATGGTGACCTGAGCTGCCACGTTCGTCTGCTCTTCGACAATCTAGAAATAATGTTTTATTAAAATATTTTTAATACCTAAATTAGAATACCCGTTTCTGCTGTGTATAAACTCATACACTAACTCATTCATTCATCGCATGAGTAACAGAGTCTCTGTACAACTCTATTCAACTAAAGTAATATGTTATTTGTTAGCAAATAACGAGTAAATAGCCCATAATGTGTTCTTTTTACATAATTACATCAAAGCAACAGTATTATATTATTATGAACAAATTCAGTTACAATTTTATACCTACGTCTTCTAGTATCGCCCTGTGCTGTGTATAGCGGGTCGTAGTGGAAGTCCGTTATGTGCCAGAAGTAACCTGCAACAATAAACACAAATAAATAAATAAATCGTAACCAAATTTTTTAGTATAAAAACTATTGAAACAACTTTGACCATTTCATAGAATGCATTTTGGTTGAAAATTGATTTGAGCAAAGCCATAATAATCTACCAATTTGGCAAAATGATTTAGGTATCCTAGAACCTCCTCCTTAATTTCAAGGAGCGAGCGAAAGAGGAGGATTTCCTTAATTTCCTTAATTTAAATTTCGCGAAATAATTGCTACTTTTATTTTGGCATAACATTCACACAAGTACATATAAATATTAAAAATATATCTCACAGCATTAAGAATACGTGATAAATCGCTTAGAGTAACTAAAGCCTCAAGACATCCCTTATCGTTCCATTTATTTATATTGTTTGCCCCTTCGACTCCATCTTTCACATTTGTAACGATGATTATCTGAGACATTATGATCCTAGGGTTCACAAGTTACTACTGCCTCGGGCAAAGTCTAGCCTTCTGTGGACCTAAGCGAAAAATCCTACTGAAACCTAAATCGGCTGTACGTTCTATTTTCTATTTTACGATTTCATATTAGTTTTTTTATATTGTTTTATTCGCATTGTCGGGAACAAATGGGTTTATTATTGGAGATCTTATTTTAGTCTACCTAAGTATATCCCTAGCTATCTGGTATATTTTACAATACAATTATACGTACAATAACTTAGTCTAAAATTCGGCAAATTTCTACTCAATTTATTGTCAATTATCTGCTTGTCTCCACTGTATCTAATACGATACTTAACCTTAAATAGGTGATCAGCAACACAACGATCTCTTCTCACTTACAACATGCATAAAACATTTACACTACAAAATACAGAACTACAACAATAGGAAAAATCGTCTCGAACACAAAACCAAATACGAGAAACCTCTATCTTTTAAATGCTAAATAAAAATAGCACGCGACCCCAATGCGAGTGGATACACAATTCCAGAAATGGGGCTTGTGAAACACTTAACACGGCTCCGGCTCGCTGCCACTTAACATTCATTCTTGACATAGAATTAGCGAGCACATTACTGCTCCACAATACAGAACTGCCCCGTAGTAAGGTAGTTTTGTTTGACTTCGCGGTTATTAATATTTTTTATACGATTTTAATAGACTATGGCTTTCGGAAATCTTAGTATTTTATCTATTAACTACTATGAAACTACTACGGAGTTTCTTCAAGTTTTTACTGTCACAAAACAAATTTTTTGCTTACGCTTCAAAAAACTATAGGTACTGAATAGGTACTTTTAGGTACTTTTTTTTAATATAGGTACTTTTTAGAGCTTGTTCACACGCCGAGTCGAAATAATTGATCTGATGATTTGATGATCTGACGATCTGATGTTTGATGATTGATGTGAAGCGATAACTTAACGGCTAGTGCCACGATACGGCAGAAGGTGCTGGTTCGAATCCCGATGACTTGCGAATTCTTGATTTTATGTTAAAAGTTTAATATTATTTCCCCAAATGTGGAATAATAACACGAAATAATAAAAAGAAACAAATTACAGCTAGCTGATTTTTGAGCGGCTACAAATGCATTGTCCGCTTAAAAAAATGATAATACCAAAAGAGAGAAAATGAGAGAAGTTCGAAAACAGTTTCCTGAATAAAGAATTTAATACAAAATGAAAAAAAGGTTTCAATACGAAAATATATAAAATAAAACCACAATAATAACAAAACACACAGAAAACTGAGGGCAGTATTCATGCTACGAGTATCTCTGAAAAACGTAATTGTTGAAATACTCAGAAGATACATCAATAACCATTTGTTATTGAAACTGCTCTTAAAATCAGAATACTGAAAATCATTTCGGGAAGTTCGAATATAAAATTAATATCGTATCTCGATGTTTGAACACGTATTTCGGTCTGTAATTAATCAGTTTAATTGTTGATTAACTTCGTTGTTCGATTCGACTGTTTTCACTGATTAAATAATAAATAAATGCCGCATTTACATATCTCAACTGCTGTAATTATTTGATTAAAGAGGTTTTAAAGTATACAGTTGCGAGAATTAACGGTGGGTGTAAAACGCTTTATTGGAAAATAGTAGATGACTTGTATTTTGACTTGAATGGCAGGAATGATCCTATCTACTACATATATAGAGATCTACTAAGTAGGAGTTCTTGCTTGTTTAAGCTACTGGGTGGAGACCCCGTAGATTAGCTAGAGTAGGTGCGGTTCGCCTCTTGTGTCACGATTTGGGGGGTGATCAATTGTAAAAGTGTAACAGTGTATATTTCAGACCGTGATTTTTCCATAACCCTCAAAAAAAGCCATTCAAAAATGTGTCAACTTCTACTGGATTGCTAAAAAAGGTCATTCATAGGGACCTAAAGGAGTAGGGTTGGAAAAATTGCGAATCCGCCCCTAGTGTAACCCATGCTAGCTACGCCACTGGAGTCAGTGAATAAACCAATGGATTTTATGTGACTCTACCTAATAAGAGGTAAAAGGGATTATATATTTTAAACTTTCGCGATGTAATTTATTCATATTTATTTGTAAACGGCTAATTTGTCGGGTCGTGACCACAGTGAATGCAACTTCGCCGAAACGTCGGGCAATAAAGGTATTGTAATACGTAAAGATTATCGCGATAAGACCCGTCTACAAATAAATATGAATAAAAGGGATTAAATGTTTTTTTTTTTGCATGATAGTGTAACGTAACATTAACCTATTTATGATATTCTTATGATAAAGTCAAAAGGTAAACTGTAGAACTCTTCAACGTGTAGGTATTCTCAACCAGTTTATACTCATTGAGTTGCTTTTGGTAAATTCCACATATTATACTTAATTGAAGCCAAAGTAATATTGGATTTAAAATAAAATCACTTGGAATCCTTGTAACCTTTTACCATAATGAATTTAAATCGATACAAATGAATGACTACAATTTATAAAACATAAATCCCTACCCTAAATGAACGTTTACCGACGATTTAACCTAAAAACATGAAACAAAATGGTATATATAAAAACAAATTGCGCAGTTCTCTGAGCCATAAGAAAACCTTGTCGTTGTAATTTGAACTTATCTGCAACGACCCAAGTTGACGCAAAAACAGCTGATTAATGGCCCTAAGAAGAAAATGCGTGGTCTAAGTTGAGTCCTCTATATATGTAGCTACTTACAACCAGGCCATTAACACTGGCTAGAAAAGTATTAAGCTTAATATAGCAGTACCATGGGTTGACGTAAATAATTTTGTTTTCAAAGAATATTGCGATATTTCCGTGATCATAAATAATTTTCTAAATAACAACTGAATCGGTATTTGTAAAATTATTGCGGGATAATAAATATAAGAGAAAAACAAATTACCAAGAAGTTCGTCTACTTTTAGAGTCTACTTTATATTATTTTATCATGAAGTTACGTGTATGATATTAAACATTCTTAAATGTTTATTAACGTACGTACGTATCTACGTAAGCGGCGGAATGGCCTAGTGGGTAGCACCTCTGCCTACAGTGCGAATGCCGTGGGTTCGATTCCTGCACGTTTCACATACGTATCTACGTACGCTACGTAAGCACTACGGCAACTAGTGCATAACGAATTTGTCACATCGATTAAGTACTTTCAGAAATAGTATACAGCATAAATCAAAAAATTTAACCCTTTACGATATAAATACATAGAATTATAAATAATCCCTACATGTACATATAAATGTTTTAGATTTTAACATTTGACACATCTAGAAGTCTTAAATTACTAAATAACTAATTACATATTGTCCCTTTCTGTCTGCTACACAATATAAAAGCTATTAAATTATTAAGTCTAGTGCCTCGTTAGCTTTAATTGACTGAGATAGTGAGATGTCTGGCTGCTGGATATTTTCGGCTTAATTGTTATAATTATCCGATATCTTATTTCTTTAGAGGATATTTAATCGCAAAATATTTCCGTTATAAATTAGAATATTGATCAAACGATAGAATTTTGAAGTTTTAGATATTGTTTTTGAACGTAAGGTAAAAATATATATATTTTCTAATATAGCGTAGATAATTATGTTAAGTAATTTTTAATGTTATTGTGAAGACAAAAATGTACGTGTAATCTTTTGTTTTGTAAAATTAACGATATGTTTGTTCTATTTTGAATCTAAACAACCAAACAAATTATAAGAAAATATCTTGAGTATGAGAAAATTAATTTCTGAATTCCTGAAAATTCATCATCCGTAATCAGTTAAAAGGTCGGTCATGCGTACTTTCATAAAGGAACCACTATTTTCACAGTCAAAGACATTTCCTAAAGCTTGTATTAAAGAAACACAAAAATTCCGAAAATGCTATAACACATTTCATATGAAATGGCTGTAAAAAATACCTAAATAGATTTACACGCGCCGTGTACGCGACCTGAATGATGATATATTAACATTACACAGGTGACGGAGATTCGTCTTATTTATGGCCCGTAAAAAGATATTGTTTCAACGGCATTATGTGCTACCTCCGTGGACCAGGGTTGCCAACTCTTGACATCGTTTTCCCCCTAAAATAATTTTCAAATATCCCTTAAATATCCTAAATGATAAATTTATGCATTCCAAAAAAAAGTTACGATCGACACCCTATCTTAAAAGTACCGTTTAAGCTAAAAAAAGGTTCCATGCCCGAAATTATTTTGGCTTAAAAAAACCCCTAAAGATTTTTCCCCCTAAAAAAAATTAGAGCTAATCGCTAAATTTGCAAAACCTCTAAGTTGGTAACCCTGCCGTAGATAAATATTACGACGCCCTAACGTTTTTACTTATTACTGAATATTACATTATCTTAGCGACTTTTTGGATGATGATACGATGAAATGTTTTATTAACATTTTGATAGCATTTGCTTACTTTATTTACTTAACGTGAAACTGAATTAGAGTTGCGTATACTGTTTACTTCCTGTTTACTTTCATAAACCTTTCACATACTTATAGCGTTTGGTTTATTATACCTATAGTCCTATACATTAGGAAAACATTTTATTGATAGGTTTAAACGACCGCTCTGGTGTAGTGGTGCTTAATGCGCTATCAACGCCGGTGGTCGCGGGTTCGATTCCCGCTCGGGGCGGA
>DVXP01002831.1:0-12118 GCA_018235645.1 Junonia grisea | reverse complement strand
TCAATTTGTTATTTTACAACGCAAAAAATGCAAAGCGTCTTATAGTACGTATCCTAGAAAGAAAGGTATTATAGGCGTTATTTTTATAAAATAATTGAAATATATTGTAATGAATTTGCTTTTAAATTGATTATGCTACATGAATAACATACACACATAAAAATACTGGACTTTCCTTTGGACTGTAAAGAATTTTGTAGCCGAAAATTTCATAAAACACATATGTGCTGTGACGACGGATTTCCGAACAAATAGAAAAAATACGTACATACTATAGCACTTTTTAAAATATTAATTCGGAACTCCGTATAATTTTGAAGTTGTTTTCAGATTGTCTAATTAGATACGAGAAATGTTTTCTAAAACATCGCCAAGATATTTTAGTCACTCTTATTTGATTCGTAGTAAACAGTTTTCCAACAATTGTGAATCCACTTGAAACGCAATAACAAGGAAAATATAAGAATTTCATTATCTTCTATAAAACAACATATAGGTACCTAATACTTGTTGATTCACTCACTCACTAATAATTTCTAAACTAAAACTCTGCGAATAAGAATAAGATACGAATGTTTCTTTTGGGACGTAAGAATCTAAAATGGCTTTTACGAAAATTATAATCAGTTTTGTTGAGAATTTTTCAGGTCCATTATTAACCTCTTACGAACGAACGTGATAATTTATAATAACATGATAATTATATATATAAAATGGTCTACTTATTCTAGTTAAAAGTTAAATTCTGGGGATCGGACCCTTCCATTGAGGGCGCCATATAATTTTTCGCCCAGGATGTCAGGGACCCTTACGCCGGCACTGATTGAGCTTTCCATATAATATAAACATTTATAAAGTTCATTAGGCTAATAAGAAAGCCTTCAAATGGTCGCACAACTTTTAAAATATGTAATTTAATTGGTATCTAAAACGTGGCACGTACAACCTTCTCTCTCTATCTTTAGTATATTGGTATAGATTTAAATGACCTGTAACAACTAAAAACAGCAATCAATTATCTACAAGCTTAGATGTACTCATAAAATGGTACTTATTTCGCGTCCGATGTGGATAAATCAATACGGTCACTGACTTTTGTTTATGACACATCTATACGCATCACTTCGCATGTATTGCAGAATAACATAACAGCGTATCTGTCTCTAATTTTGGAATAATTTTATAAAGCGCTAAGTAAATTTCTACTTAGACTGTCAATATTATGAGATAGCGAAATGGGAACTATACTAATATAATTTATTGTATAACATTTCTTGCCTTGCTTACAAATTAAGTATGTACCTAATTGCATTTTACAATTTTTGTCTTTCTAATTGCAAAATGTTAATTGCATTACACCAAGTCTTATACAACGAATGGAATTAAATTAATTTTTAAAATGGCTAAGTAGTTCTGTCTTAAGTTTCTTTAATTAAAACTATGCAAATGTCGGCAACGCTGCGTAGTTCGTCCCATTAGAAGTACGTTTATTAACTATTTAAAATAGATATTGCGTTCAAATGTCGCTCACCTCGTCGGTTTAATGATTTCTATTGGCGTGTATCCAATTTATATACTTTCCAAGATCTGAGGAGTGTAATCAACATCTCTCAGAAATTTTAAAGAAACATCAACATTGTCAGTGACTAAAATGTTTTAATGCAGACCCAACTTAATAACTGATTAACTTATTTTTCTACAAACACATTAAAAACATGTCATCTTTATCATTCACATTAAATTATTTTAATTTTAAAAAATTGTAGCATAAATTCATAAGTTCATAATAAATAATAATAATTTCATAAGTATGTAGTTTAAGAACTTGCTACAAAAAATAGTTATATATATAAATCGTTAATAAGTTACTATAACTTAATAATTGTTTACTGATTCCAAGCATAATAAACTCATTACGAAGTCACTACTTGTATAGAACCAATACTATACTTATTATTCTGTATGAGCATAAACAACAAATGAACTCAATAACGCATCACTTAATTGGCAAAGTACATACATACTCAATTTCTTTGTAAGCTCCTCTCACTATAAAACGCCAAATCATTGTCATGACAATAATTAATATTTCAGTTGACGGGTAAATAAATGGCCAAATCATTGCAAGGAATATTATATATTATTAATGGATAATTCAACATAATATATGGACGACAGTGTTGACGCAGTGTTCACTGCAACTGACTGAAGCGCAAACTATCGCGGGTTCCGTCTCTTCTTATGACAGACATTTGTATTTTCCATATGAATGTTTTTTGTACACATTTCACGGGATCTCGTGATATTACTAGGATCTGTGGTTTATCAAGCGTTTTTATTATCACATTTCAATATTTCAGGCGACGGGTTCATGTTGAACGTGTGTTCTGTGCTACAACTGCTGTCCGTACGCATAAAGTTGGAACGTGTGTATCCGCTCTACACGTTCCAGCCCGGCACGTGGATCAACGTGCGGGACGAGACGCGCCTGTACTTCACTGCGCAGGAGGCTCAAGATTGGCTGGACACACTCAGTGAGTATATGACTGACCAGATTAATGTGACCCTAAAGTTGTGTATGGATTGTGCATTCTTGATGATGTCCTGTCTTGGCAAACAGTATACACGTGGCTACAATGCTTTTCATTTACTAAAACCTGGTACGTAAATACTCGTACACGAGAATGCTTACAGAGTCCTTACATGTACCTTATATTAGGGTGGCCACTTTGGCGTAATAAGAAAATATAGGATTTGAAATTGAAAGTCCAGGACAATTGAGACAAAAACCCGGGCCCAATTGACATTGACGTAACAGAGCACTTTTGGTTATTTTTGTCTTCTAGATGGTCTTTAAAAACCAGGACACTTAAAAATTATCCTGCCCTTGACACCCTAAAACCGGGTCAAATCTTGGGAAACCAGGACGGTTAAGTAACCTTAACCTATATAGACAATTTAAGGTTTAAAGTACTGTGTTTTTTTGTAGATAACGACCCTAGCCACGAGTGGCCGGAAGCAAAGTTCCAAACCGTGTGCTGGTTCCTGACGCTGCACATGCACCACGTGGCGCTCATCCCCGCGCTGCACACACACCAGCGCCGCATACGGTAATACAGGCTATGCTCTTCTATTCTAGATTTTATATTTAACTTTCAAAGTAGGGTTGCCTTCTCCAAATAGAAAAACTGTGATATGAAAAATATTACTATGAATTTTCTTTATTAAAAAAAAACATTACTTTTATATTAAAATCCTAGGGCGCTGCTTAAATTTTTTCGGACAGCTAAGGACACCCTAAAACTAACTTAGGTCCTGGAAAAACAAAACAGGTTGGCAACCTTACTTCAAAATTATGTAAAATTCCAGTCGTTAGTATTTTACAAAATCCGTGACAGAATAACGTGTGCCTAGTTAGGTAGGGCGATGATATGAAAAGAGGATTTAATAAAATGGTCGATATTCTCTTCGCAGTGCATTCCGCGACTTACAAAAGGTGATCGAGGAGCTGATGGCGGCTGAACCTCAATGGCGGAACAGCTACTCCGCGCTGCGCAACCGCGAGCTACTGCGGCGATGGCGTCGGCAGATCAAGAGGCTACATAGGTACGATAGCCTATTAGCTCTAGGCACTTTGTGGATTTTTGTTAAAATTTATTAAGTTGAAATTTAGGGTAGTTGTAAAAAATGTCATAAATTTTTGGGATAAATGAAACTATTTGTATTTATAATAAGGATGAACATTTCACGTTATTTCAATAAGTGATTACCTATTTCTTTTTTTGTTTTTTGATTATTTTTTTATTTTCAAATGTGAAATCCGATACATAGTATAAAATTGCTCAAGCTTTTGCAATAACCCAAACATGTTTAATAATTCGAAACCTTCCGCCCCGGTCTTAGGTCTAAACAGTGCGCGGAAACAGCTTTACTGGACCCGGAGCTGATGCGGCGCGGCGTGCAGTTCTACTCGTCCGTGTGCGCGCTGCTCGTGCGCCAGCTGGCCGCCGCGCAGTCCCCCGACCCGGACCACACGGCGCACGCCTTCCGCGCCACGCCCGAGTGGTACGTCGAGGACATCGCCGAGTTCATGCTCTTCGCCGTGCAGTGAGTGTCCCCCCGCTCCCTTCGCTCCCACTCCCCCGACCACGCCGCGCACGTGACCTAGTTGCTGAAAAGCTCGAGGTTCTGGATACAACGAAACTTCACATCGGGACATTTTCAGCTCAACGACTCAAATTCGGCTTCATATCCACACATTTAATTAAGTAATCCAATACATCCATGACGTCATTTAACGTCGGGCAAATTGCAGTTTCGACGATCTAAAACTCAAAGACTAGATAGAGTTTAGAACCACGTAAGTACTCTCTGTATACTCCGGCTCGAAGGACCAAAAAGTGGCGAATGCAAGTGGACAAGATAGCTGTGTGTGTGTGTGTGAAAATGATAAATGGTTTTAGCACAAGCTGCGCGTTTGGTCCGATCGTAAACTAATCTTAAGAGAATTAAAATGTAATTGAATATTATGAGTTAAATAAAAATAGAGTAATTGTGTCAAATAAATGCTGCGTTTTCGCATGCTTGATATCAGTGTACTGTACAGCTCCCTTTGGATCCCTTTACGTTGGATCCCTTTTATGTTTCTGCCATTTATCAAATGGAGAGTTATTACCATTATTTAATATTCTTCGTTGAAGGACTAAAAATGATCCACATCATTTTAATACCTGACTTGCATCCAATGTGCGGGCTTGTCCTTTTTCTAAAGTTTTGCCTTAGCACTAAGGCAAACAGGACAAGATAGCATGTGTTCTGACACATTTTTTCTAACACTTAGCCGTTTGGAACTGTCTGTACCTATTTTATAAAAATATCAGGTTAATATAATAAATTAATAACACTGCGCGTTACTTTCAGATACGTCCCACAAATAGTGGCCTACTACATCGAGGACCCAATCATAACATGGCTATTGACTGCCATTTGCAATTCCCATCTCATCAAGAACCCGTACCTCGTCGCCAAGATCGTGGAAGTCTTATTCGTGATCAACCTCTCGCTACCAATAAAGTTGAAGAATGATGCCGTATATGAGAAATTCATGGACCATCCCATGTCCCAAACGGCATTGCCGAGTGCTCTTATGAAGTTCTACACAGATATCGAGACGACTGGACAGAGCACAGAGTTCTATGATAAGTTCACGATAAGATTCCATATTAGCATAATTCTGAAGAGCATGTGGGAGAGACCGATACACAAACAGGTAAAATTAAATGAATATTAATTATATTGCTGTAAAGTGTTTAAGTGAAGACTAAATTAATTTTATCGTTTCAGGCAATTGTGAAAGAATCTCGATCGGGACGACAGTTTGTTAAGTTTATCAACATGTTGATGAATGACACGACATTCCTTCTTGATGAATGTCTTACGGTATGTATCAATTATATTTCTTTAAATAATGGAAGGAACTTATTATTTTAAATTCTATTTATATCGTATATATTCATGTTGGTCACATAACTTTTATAGAATTTCTTCTTATCCGTCTATTCATACATTACAATACCGAAAGTTCCTCACCACTAATTTACTTACTAATTGTTTAAATAAATCCTCTCATCAGTACCTAAAACGCATCCACGAAGCGCAAGAAGCGGAGGCCCGCGGTGGGGCCGCCCGCGCCCGCACGCTCGCGCAGGACGAGCGCCAGTGCCGCTCCTACCTCACCCTAGCGAGGGAGACCGTGGACATGCTGCAGTACCTCACCGTGGACATCAAGGAGCCCTTCCTGCGCGCCGAGCTGGTGGATCGCCTCGCGTCTATGTTGAACTTCAACCTGCAACAGCTGTGTGGGCCCAAGTGTAATAATCTTAAGGTGAGCGAAACTATATTGATATGTTTGTTGATTATGGAAGATATTTTATTTAAATATAGTAAAACATACTTGACGTAATACGTAACGTGTTCATTTAGGTCTAATCAAGCCAAGCCAAGCTAATTATTTAAAATAGTTTCACTACAAAAACTAGCCGATTTTTTTAGACTGAACCCCTCAGAAAAAAAAATCATCTTACACGTAAAAATGTAACATATAGATGTATTACAATACCAGCTTTTCAACTATCTTTCCATCCGGCTCGAAGGACCAAATTTCTTGGATGTGAACGGTTAGATCTAATCTAACATTCGGGTCAGCCTATAAATACTGAGGCCGCGCCGCATGCCATATTCCATCATGATAGTTTTACTGTAACACATATTTAACAATGTGTATCACAGGTGCGGCGGCCAGACATCTACGGCTGGGAGCCGCGGCGGCTGCTGAGCCAGCTGGTGGACATCTACCTGCACCTCGACGCGCCGCAGTTCCACGCCGCGCTCGCCGCCGACGAGGTACGCTTTACTGTGTTATACATTATCTATACTTGCTCTGTACTATTGTATAGAGGAAACGTTTGAATGTATGTATGTAATTAATAAACTGAAAAACTATTAAACTGTTTAAAAAATATTTCACCGTTAGAATAAGTTTGCTATAATTTTTTAAACCTTTGTTTTAGTCCGTACAAAGCTTTATTTCAATAATCTCTAATTTTATCCATCTTAATAACTAATAATAAATAAATACGTTGTTTGATTGCACCTTTTAAAAATACACTATATCATATATTGGCATATTTATTAAGAACAATAAAATTAACACATAATAATTGTTATAATTTCGGCTTACTATATTATAAATGTTCAATATCTGAATATAGCTATTTTATCATTATATTAATAATAATTAATTTGTCCGCAGCGATCATTCCGTAAGGAGCTATTCGAGGAGGCGGCGCTCCGACTCGCCAAGTCTTGCATCAAGACTCCCTCCGAAATAGAGCGATTCAAGGCGCTCGCAGACAACGCTTACCAAATTGCTGGTTGGTACCTATTATCATAATAAATTTGCTCATAATTGCACTCAAAACGCTAAAAAAATATTCACAGGCATAATTTTTTCATATAACCATGATTTATGTTTATCATTCATAAAATTTACTAGCTTTTGCCCCCGGCTACACCCGCGTGAAATTCGTTTATCGCGCTGTTCCCTTGGGAATATATATTTATCCGGAATAAAAAGTGTTCTATTATTTCTAGCTTTCTAACTTTAAATCTAAAAAATATAGCAATCGGTGCAGTGGTTATAGTGTGAAAGCGGAACAAACAGTTGGACTACTACTGTGCGTTTTAACAGAAATTTTCTGCCCCGTGCCACAAAATTTTGGAATGAGTTGCTGCATGCGGTATTTCCGGGCAGGTACGGCCTGCAGACCTTCAAGAAAAGAGCATACTCTCATTTAAAAGGCCGGTAACGCATTTTGTAGCTCCTCTGGTGTTGCAAAATGTCCATGGGCGGTAGCAATCACTTACCATCAGGTGATCTGTCAGCTCGTTTGCCACCTATCCTATAAAAAAAAACGTACTTTCCCATTTATAATATAAGTAAGGATAGACTAATAAAATGGATATTATATTACAGTGTCAAATCAGCAAAAAAGCGATGAATTTGCGGATGCACCGGAAGAATTCCGAGATCCATTGATGGATACACTGATGACCGACCCCGTGTTCTTACCCTCTGGAAAGGTAACATAAACGTGCAGCACATTATACCTTTTATACAACAAAATTTTATTTTTATTTTTATTTTTTTCAATATGGGTCTATAAAAATATATTCTATTCCGCTTGGGGCGGCTGTTTGTATTTGCACAAACATGTTCCTATTTCTGGATGTTTATCCTCGTGTGTCTCCCCACCGTGCCGTGCGGAGAGCACGTAGAGCTGTCAGTCCCGCTTGTTATCACAATCACCTGATAACTATCATTACTTATTGTATGTAAATATTCTAATCTAAATGGTTACAGGCTTGTCCTCTGGTTTACGGAGGTCAGACGGCAATCGTTCTGCATAAAAATCTGTAACCCGTCGAATCCTTGACTAAAATAAAGCAGATCCTGGTAAAAGTGGAAAATGCTGAGGAGATGTAATTAAAAATATGTAGCAACCATATTTATATCGTTATTGTAAATATTTGCAGGTAATGGATCGATCAGTAATACTACGACACTTGTTGAACAGCGCCACCGACCCCTTCAACAGGCAACCCCTTACAGAGGATCAATTGCGTCCAGGTAAATTACAATTTAACAAATTGACATGAAAATTATAAAATAAGATCGCAAGCACAAGAATGGCCTAAAATTGCCAAATACCAGATTACGATTCAATTTATTTTTATCATTTATTTTTGAGACACGTCTAACTTATTATTATACTCAAAAGAGTTAGTAGGCTTTTTTGAGCTTGCCGTCAAATGTGATATGTTTATAATTAAATATGATTTCTCTTTTTATAGCAACAGAATTAAAGGAAAGGATAATCCAATGGCAACGCGAAAAGAAGGCATCAACTTCTTAATTATTTAAACACAACTAAGTCTGATGTATATAATATATACCATATATAAAGACTAACGCTGGATTTGTTCAGCGCATCGCGGACTATTGTTCACTTGAATGCATGAGAGATTAGAATGTGACTAGAATGAGATGTATTCACTACATCGAACAACTGATTCTAAATTGTTAAATCAATTACTATGTAAGATATTACCTATTAAAATTTTAACCTTGAAAACTAATCAATGGTTCATTTTCGTCTAGTAAATATATTAATTAAAATTAGAGTTCGCCATGATTGATGAGACACATTAAATATATTTTGTACATTTATTGGTATTTAATTTGCAAATTAGCAATTATTTTATAATAAAGAATTTAAAAAACTAATCCATTTTGAACTTCTCACTCGCAAAATTCTATTTTAAAAATATGCTTTACCTAAAACTTTTATGAAAGGCCTAAATATGTGCCACCAAAATAATCAACGTGTAATTAAAAATTACAAATTCTGCCGGTGTCTTTCAAAAACCTTAAGTGCAATGTATAGTTAAGACACGCTGTCTCACGTTTTCTTTAAAGTCATCAAAGAATTATTTGTATCTTCCACACTAGGATTGTTCATTAGTAGAACTAATGATATACATGAATTAAATGATAATTATATATCACAAGTAGATACTATATGGAATGTTAAAGACTTTATTTTCGTGCAAAATGAAATGAATTAAATTATTTTATGGATTTAGTAACTAATTGCACATAGTGATTTAATTTAGTTTATCGTTAGCTATTTCGTTTTTATATCATTTCTCATTGTCAATGTGATTTCGTTCCTTTATAATAATTATCAATAAAAAAATATTATCATTGTAGAATTCTTAGGTAATAGAACTCAATAATCATATGCATTTCTATAACAAAAAAAATATTGTAAGTACACTTTATGAAAATGAGCAAACATAATTATGATGGAAAAAACATCTGGAAACGAATCCCAACGCTCATAGATTAGTTTATCTGTTATTTTCTGGAGTTATAGAAATTTTGTCCTGTCACTGCCAAGTTTATCTATCTAGTAATATAGATCAGGCATTCCTAAATTATATACTTCTTTAAAATTTCATGGTCTCATTGTATTATAATTTGACACTTGTATTTATCTTATATATAATGAAGATTGTATAAACTCTTTATGTTGATGTCAATAAAATACAATAAACATTTATTTTGTGTTTGTTATTTATATGTTTTTACTTCTTCAACTTTTCTATCTTTTATTTTTTATTTTAAATTATAAAAGTAGTATTTAATAAAACTAAATCCCTCAAATAATTAAACTATTTATTTAACTTACAATAATAAAATTTCATGTTTATAATTTAATTATTGTCAATACATAGAATAACATGTTTTATTTTATAGGCATATGCTATAAAGATACACAGCTGCTAATTTGATTACATAAACTAACAAAAATGACATTAAATATTAGTTGACAAAGAAAAAAAAACAACAAAATCTACTGTTGCCAATTGATGAGGTAGCTAAAATAATGAGATTTCATAATAGTCTAAATCTATTTAGTCACAGATATTCGAGCACAGTGATATACTACACATTCAAAGATAGGCTGTTTTACATTTGTATAAAAGGAAATCTAAGATAAGTTATCAATAACCTTTATCTCGTTTCATGGAGTATTTCTGAAAGCAACATCCTGCTCCGTTCTCTTTTTTGCTTTAAACTCATTAACATTATGATATGTTCATAATATTTACATTTGTTAAACTTTTCAATAGAATTTTTATGATAAAAAGGTTAAACAGAACTAAAACAAATATTTCAATATGTTAAGAAAAACATTAATTAAAAATAAATTAACTGCCATTGTTGTATCAGTCAAAAACATATATTCAATAACCAAAAACATTTGAGTTTAAAATGCCTTATTAACAAAGAATACAATGTAAGTCTATAATGCATTGGCATTGAATACAATAACATTAATAACTTATAAATAATATTACAAAAATGAAATCACAACAATCTTCAATATAGTAGACAGTATACATGATACTATGCAAAATTAGTAAGTACATTAATTTCATTAAAATATTATTACCGACAAAGAATATTTTTTGTTATATATTACCTCAAAAGGAATGGTAGTTTATTAGCAAACAGACATGAAATCATATATAACATTCCAAAATAGAAATTAAGTCTGGCTGTTTGTCTCGGAACATATTGCATAGTTTCTGGACATCTAAATCTTCTTTCAATATCGAATGCTCGAGGTAAAGTAAGCATTGGCAGTAAAAACCATAGGGAACAGCGTACAGAGGCCACTACAAACATGATGTATGGAGTAAACAGTAAAAATGCATATAACAAATGAGATGCCGTTCTCCCAATAAGAATAGCTAGAGTAACAATTTCAGCTTTACTGTCAGCTTCTAGATCTCTTGTATTGTTGCTATGTAATATGGCCTCTGTGTTCAGAGCTAATGGTATTGCATAGTAGAAAATAGGCCAATCAACTCTTCCAGTTTGAGCTAGAAAAGCAAAAACAACAGACACAGGCCCAAAAATGACTAGAACTATAATATCCCCCAAAGCAATATACTTTAAACCAATTCCACCTGTGTACAAAAACGAAGATGATAAGCCTCCAAAGTACACTAAAGCTAAATGTTCCATTCTAGCGGGTGACATTATAACCAATAACACAAAAAATGCACACCCTGCCATATATAGTATAGCTCCTAGAGAAACAACTTCATCTATGCTTAATATATGATCAACTAAAGTCCTGTCGTCAGATTTACGGTTATCTATACCTTTAACAAAATCAAAGTAAGTGTTCACAACATTCCCAGCTCCATGTACTGGAATAATTGTGCACAAAGTGAGCAGTAGAGTGACCCAACTGAATCCACTTTCTCCGGGAAGACGGTATGCTATCGCTGCTCCCAAGAGGGTCGGTAGTAAGCTTCCACTGAGTGACCACGGCCGAAGTGCCAACACGTAAGTACGAACTTTCATCAATGGGTTTCTTGTTTGATTAACCTTTAATTTTGGTTGTTGTAGCAGGTTACCATCTGCTGTTGGATTATCCACATCATCAGCTTTTTTGATGTTTTCCATATTGCCCTCGTTTTAACTTCAGTCACAAGTTAGCTTAGAATTGGAAGAGGTGTTACGAGCAAAAATGTATTCATTATACTATATAAATTACCATTGTAAATTACGTCTATTAGAAGATCAGAACGCCAAAATAAACATGTATAATGAAATTATCAATAATGTAGACTACAATAAACTAAACACTAACACCGAAACCTAATTTCGTTACGGATTGGGTTATGTGTACACTTATGTCTGAAGTTGACAACTGACATTACAATTTACAGTTAAGTTAACGTTTGGCAATTTTGACTAAAACCGATTTTCTCATTTTGTAATCGATTTTCCGATATAGCTAACGTTATTTGACTTATTTCGTATAAAATATAAATTAAAAAACATTTTGATATAGTAAAAATTTTGAGTAGATATTTATATCTAATGAAAAAGTTATCTATAGGTAGAGGAAAGTCAGCATATTTGGGATACTTAAGGTAATGTGGAATACCTTGATATCTAGAAAAGTATAAACGC
>DVXP01002830.1:0-12120 GCA_018235645.1 Junonia grisea | reverse complement strand
CACATAAATTTGACCAACCAAATAAAAAATAAAAAACAATTATCTCACCTGTAAAACAAGAAAAGAATAAACCTCAGTCAATTTGTCAGATTTCACGTTATTACCATATCCATTCGAAGTAAAGACCAAATCATTCCATAACATTAAGACGTGTAGCCTGCTCGGCGATCTGGAGCGATGTGTCCCCCTCCGTCCACCAAGCCGCTCCTCCCCACGGCCCTCCCAACGCCCCCCACCTCCCCCCACCGCAATTATAGCTCTGCGGTCGCCGCCATGCCATACATTACTTTATTTTATAAGTATTAAAGATTAATATCCCTTGCTATGTGTAACAAGAAGGGCGTCCATCCCTTCGGTGTCGTCGCCTACGTACGTAGGTACGTTTTATAATGCTCTATCCGAGCGTATGTCTTTAATACCGTAATAAGAGTTCACTCGACTCGAAATAATACCTACTGATTGTTGCAGATTTATAGGTGATTCGTTATCTAATAATCGAAGGGACTAATTGAGTTATTTACCTTAACAGCTCTATCTATACAAGCTATTTCAGTTTAATCAATGGTCATTTAATGAAAAATTTTAAAATCTTTTTCAACAAAATTAACATTAGACAAATTAATTATTATAATATGACAGATAATTATGATCAGATATGACGAAATAAAAGTTTTTATGTGAATTTATACAGGTGTTACAATTATTCATAAATTGCTACCTACTACAATTTTAATGTATTTAAGCTAATGCGAACAATAAATAAATTAAACATAATAATAAACTTATGTCAGCTATGGTCGACATTGATACAAGTTAATTAGTTATGTTAAAATCATATCTACGGCCAATCTTTTCATTAAAAGAACTACGTCTTTTCAAATACCTTTATTACTCATAATTTTATTAATACAAAAATGTAGAGCTGCGCATAGTCAGCTTCTACATATGAATGAATAATGACTTACTAAATTAAATAAAAAATACTTACAGTGCAGTAGGAATTCTACTATGAGATATGATGTAGAGTTCGGTAGGTACCTAATTGTTGCCGCGGACGTGCTGCGAAGGCGATCCCGTTTTCCGTGCTGTGGCGGCCATCGCAGGGGGTTTTAGTGAATGCAATTTTATATAACCCGACATCCCCCTAGGAGTCGGGTATCTATGAAGATTTACCCTGCGTTAACAAAAAAAAAATTGTTATAGGTATCTCACGTAGGTTTACACTGCCGTACCTATTAGTTAAAATCATAAAATAAAAAGATTAAGTAGGTATATCGCTGCATAGTATAATTGTAGCTTTTTGTGACCTTTTTTTCTAATTTCTTTTTAAGTGGTGTAATCTCACCTTTTCAGTCAGTAAAAAGCGATTAAAAACATACTGGTTTTCTTAATATTATTCAACTAATTCAAGACATTATCAACTACATAGATATCAACCGTTACTGATTTTATAACTTAAAAAAATCTTCTTTCAAAAACGGTTTTCTAAATAATAAATGAAATTAAAACACTAGTGACTACTTCTAGTTTTACATATTCATTATGGGTGTCTATTGAAAGACTGAATTCGGCGATAATTCATTTAGACGCAGGTGTGGAAATTAGAGGTTCTTTAATGACACGAGCCACGCCCGCTCCCGCCGCTTTGATGTTGGCGAAGATGAATTAATACTATCTGTCTTATTTCTACATACATCTAACACGTTATTATATCACAAAAACCTCTATTTATTTGATAAAAAGTACACCAGAAGTCCTTGCGAGTTCCCAGTTTTTTGTTAATTTCGTAAATTACTATGCAAATCGCTAATATTAAAAGTTTTAATTAACAAAAAAATAAACGAAAATTTAACATAACAGAATTTTTAAAACTCCTGAACAAAAGCATAAATTATTTTATATAGTAACACGTTAAATTAATCTAAATATTTACACCTAAAATTACTTGAACGTAGAAAGTTAACGGACGTAGAAAATAATTAGGAAATTCCCCATACCTTTATGGCAGAGATAACATTCTTAATAACATCACCGAAACCACAATGAATCGGCACTCTTGAAAAACGCAATTATGTAATAAAAGTAAGTAGGCAGTCAAATTAATTAACGAATGTTAATTATACCATCAGCGGCGAGTGGCGGCTATCGCGCGTCACATCGCCCAATTAATTACAATGTAGTGATGAGAAATCACCGACACTATCATTACATAGATAAACTTAATTAATTTAACAAGAAAATTGCATCTTCACCACTGTTTGAGTACAGCGCAGCCTTTGAGTTTTTAGGTTGCGTTGATTGTGGGTTGAGGCTGTCTTATTAATGTATAATTGTACGTTTAAGTTTTGAAGATACGAATTAAATGTTTTAATTCTCATAGTTTTTTTCTTAATAAGATTAAAATGTCAAAATTGATTGTAATAATTGTACCTATTGTAGGTATCATTTGAGGGAAAATTTTTGATTAAATTATGTGGAACTAAAATTTTCTGTCAAACATAAATAAAGATGATTTGCCATAGGCATACCTTAGGCATTTCTGCGAAGTATTGAATTAAACGAAATAAATTAAAATACTATTATGGTTATATCTTAAATGTTAATCTAGTGTTTTACTGTAAAATGGTCTTAGTGTATATTTATTTTAGACACGTAGGTAAATAAAATCTTCTAGCATTTTCCCAGACTTAACCAGGGTCTGCTTTATTTAAGCCTAGATTTTGACAGGTTATTGATTTTTGTGCAGAGCCATTGCCGTCTAACCTTCGCAACCCAAAGGGCAAGCCAGTTAGACTAGAATATTTTTATCTACCGTAGTAATGACCGTTATCAGGTGATTGTGATAACAACCGGGACCGCCGGCTTTACGTGCTCTTCGAGGCATAGTGGGTAAACCCACGAGGTAAACCCACAAGGTAAACCCACACTTAGAAAGGAATGTTTGTATAAATACAAACATACGCCCCGAGCGGGAATCGACTCCGCGACCGCCGGCGTTAATAGCGCTTTCAGCACCACTACATCACTACACTAGAGCGGTCGTCTAAGACACGTAAATAAAATGTTACACCCAACATTTTTTTATATTAATAACCCAAACAAACATTATTTTATTATGCTGTTGTTTGACAATTCTACAAATGTACATGTTTGACCTATTTTTTACCAAATGCCCATCTTTTTTTACAGATAGTCCTAAATTCCATGCACCGATACCAGCCGAGGATACACCTGGTGAAGGTGCGTGAGGGTGGTGGACCCATCACGGACCTGTCGAGGGAACAGCACAGGACCTTCATCTTCCCGGAGACGGTGTTCACCGCTGTCACCGCCTACCAGAACCAGCTGATCACCAAGCTGAAGATAGACTCGAATCCCTTTGCCAAGGGCTTCCGGGATTCCTCTAGACTTACCGATTTCGACAGGTGAGATTCTGTAATATTTATATTACTATAAAAGTTTATATATGCATTTTTAAGCGTAAAAATATGGACTCTTTTTGGTATTATCGATGAAAAAAGAAAGAAGACGTATGTTACGAATAAATAGAAAGATATAGGTAGAGATGCACTTAAAGAACGACTTATTTTTGAAACGCATACAACCTATTATTACTGTAATTACCAATGCGATTTTTTGCTAAAATTAGCACCTATTACCAGCCAGAGAACGCGGCCACGTGTTAGCATATACCCGACTGTTGGCCGATTGCGGCGCTGCAGGCGAGTTTGATAAATTGGCAGGTTATTAGCAACAGTTGAAAGGCATTAGGTCGACCGCCCTGCAATTTGAGCGGCGGCTTTTATGAATAAAAGATTAAAAACTCGCCTCATCTGATTGCAGCTGATACTATGTTCAATGGCGATCGGTGCGTCGATTTAGGGATGCCCGTTGTTATCCCCCTATCAGCATAATCGACGCGAAATAAGATTACGGCTATAAAATGTTTCGGAATTTATGGCGAATCTGATTTTGCTCTAATTTTAGAAGTTTTACAGTCAAGCCGATTTTATTATTATGAACAATATGTTTAGATATCACTTTTACGTCAAATTGCTTTAAGATTTGATTACGATATCTCACGTGACGTATGATTTTGATGATAGTTAATTAGAGCTTTAAATAAGAGCTTTAAAAGTTGTGAAGGTACGGTATACGAGTAGGTACGTAATTATGATCAATTAAAAAAACGTAAATATTTAATCATTAGCCTAATAGTAATCTATAAACATAATAATAACTTTTACGAGAATTCACTCCGAGTTAAACGTTTCGTGACATAATGATTAATAAATAATAAATCTAGGGCATAACTCTTGACTACTTTCGATAGCAAGATATTTTGCTAAATAACATTATGACTGATCATTAGCAAAGTACAAATATGACTGATTATCCGCTATTTACATGTCGCTAGATCATTTATCTCATGACAAGAATTATTTTCAACAAATACATCGATAGCGAACATTGGTCAAGCCCGTGACAAGCAATTGATAATGTTATGTTAATTCACAATTTATAATATAATACTTGCATTCACAGTATGCACAACCTTTACGCTCTCTGTTCGTGTTGCAATCGAGTGTAGGTACAGTACCTAAATGTTAGGGAGATATGAAAAATAAAAGATATAAAAAGCTCTCCAAATAGAATTTTATCAAGGAATATCTACACGTAGGTAGTTACGTACTTGAAGGATTGTCAATAATCAATTTAAAAATAATGTACATTAAGATAATTATAACGACCAAGGGAGGAAGCAATTTACTGTTTTACGATCTATTGTTTCGTATAAAAATAATTAGGCTTGAGTTTATAAAATCGAACAATAATACCTACTTCATTATACGTCTCTACAAAACGATTTTGAGAGGTGTAAAAGTATTCTTCCTAATTAAGGCTCTACAGACGGCCATTAAGCGATGGCGACAATATTTACACCCATAAATACGGGTTATGAATGCGTTTTTAAAACGCTCCGTATAATTCTGATTTCCACTCATTACTTTTAAGTTGAGCCGTCCGGTGCGAGGCGAGAATTTGCCGGAGGCCGTAATCGCAGGCGTTCCCATGGGGGCCCTACCTTTGTTTCTCATTTCGCACTCGACTCGTCTCGAATCTGTATTGGCGTGTAAGAAATCGACGATTGAAAGGTTATTTGGTCTAAGCACCATTGTTGTGTGGCAAATATATTTTTATACATATTTAGATAGAGAACAATTAGCTGATTCCAAATGTCTATAAAAATATATATGTCAAAAAAAATGGCTTTTAGACCAAATAGCCTTTCAACCGTCGAAATGTGGAAGAATTTCGAGTTTACACGTTCGAGGATATGCGGTTGCGAGACGTGGGCGGGTGCGGCGTGTGGAAACAGCGCACGTCAACAGCGCGAGCCGGCGGCGGCGGCGCGCGTAATCACAGGGCTCGCTCCTCATTATGCCCTAAACGACAAATTAAAGCGCATTTCTATTATCTGCCCATCGTCGGTGTGATGCCCGGACCGGTTCCGCGGTGTAACGTGCTCGAAACGATTCGTGTTCAACCGTCGCGAAATGTGCAAAAACGTTTTGTAATATATCTACCAACGTACGTTTCCATGGTACGTTTTACGTGTCGTTATTTGCGACTTGTGGTAGATTCACGAGGACTTTTTTTGTTAAATTATTTCTTCAAACACAAACAGTCATATTCATTAAGAGCAGATCGCTGTTATCGATAAAGAGAAAAAAAAACGCTATTTAAAAATAATTTGTCGTCAATAAATTGAACTGTCAGAATAATTTGAGCAGTTCGCTGGTTGAGGTGGAGCGCAGTTGAAACGAGGAGCAGTTTATTGAACCTATTAATAATGTAATCTCGGGCGCGTCGCTAGGTGCTACTGATTCGTATTAATTGATACAGCGCGTTGATAGTTGCCCGTGATTGACGGCTAATTCGAGATGCTATCTATGCATTACCGAGCTTCCTCCGCCCGCTACCGTTCTAACGTCTAAGTGGAAGATAATTGAAAGAAATAAGTAGTTATTAATTGTTTTTTGTTATATAAATCAGTTATGATTGGAATTTCATATTGCGAAGGAGAAGAAGAATAGATAAATGAAAATTAAAATACATGTTTTTTTTTGTTTTATGAGGAAATTACACTTGTAATTTTACTTTCGTAATTGACGTAAAAACTGCGTTCTTTTGTGTAAAAACTCTACAAAAGCTGAGTTTCAAACAATTAATTAACAATTTATAAAAATCTTTTGTAATAACTTACAACTAACTACATTAATAATAAACTAAAATAGTATTAAAAACATGTCCATCTGCTAGATTCGAATTAATTTATTTCGTCGGCTCCCGTAGGCCGGAGTGTAGAGCCAGTAACCTCGTAAGTTACATTCGATCGCATCTCGTAGGGAAGGCCCGAGATCTGTCGTACCATAAATTTATTTGACGCTATTTCTAAATGGATTCACTATAAAAAAGTTCACGCTTGTAAATAGTTTATGAGCGATCCATAAATATTTATATTATGGCTAGATTTTGTTTTGTTTTGTTTTCATTGACCGACTGCCTCAAAAGATTAGTATTGTTCGTGAGCATTACAGCATATAGTTTCTTGGGTTCTTCTAACTGTATGAGTGGCTAAACAGTCATCATACGTTACGTTTTTCAATAGTTTTATGTATCAGAAACCTTATTATTAAATGTTGTTCAAAAATTAACGAGATATAAAATTTGTACTACGCACGTAATATTATTAAGACTTAATTAGGCATTAATTAGTAAAATCATATTTTTTGTTTATAATAATGCGTATAACAATAAATATCATCGAAAATTCAATTTAACTCAAAATTATCAACCATAAACAATATAACACGAAGAAAAATGACGTCACTTAAGACTAAACGAACTGCCTTAATGACTTCCTTCGCTGACGTCCGAAATTGAGCAGAGAATGAGTGTGATGAATCGGCGGAGTGTGGGAACTGCTTTCAGGTATTAATTAACTGACGCCCTCGTAATCAGACCTAGCCTTTGGTTTAAGTAGATTAGAGTGTGTGTAATTATATTAAATACCTACGTGATATGCAAATATCTATGTTACTTTGATTGGGTCGTTTGTTAAGTTTCACTTATAAAGGAAATACTACTTAGGCACTTCAGTAGGCTATACGTAATATTTACTTGAAATTCTGTGTAGGTATATTTTGAAAGAAAAACAATCAAGTCGGTACGTAAGGTACGCGACACAATTAATCCAGTTCAATTTGTTGATATTTTACCAGTGAGGTAAAATTGTTTTAGAAATCTTTTAATGTTACTTTTATAAATCATAAATGTTTTAAACCCGAAAAAGTATAAAAAGATTACAAAATATATTAATATTTTGCAGTCATCTGTCGACCTATCCGCGATTATTGAAAGGCATATGGCTGTACCCGTTGAGCAATTTACTCAGAATTCATAGTGTTGTCCAGCAGTAAAAACTAAACTATCGAGGGAACTATAAAACTTTATAATCAAGTTTAAGTACGAAGACTTTGTTTCTTTGAACAGGCTTATTATTATCAGGAATTACCAGTTTTAATTATGAATATTAATTAATTTGTTATATTCTATTAGATAAATAATTAACCTGTTTAATGTACGTTAGAAACTACAACATTAAACTGCTATTGGTGCGTTCAAAATCGCAGTTGTCGCAAGACATAACAAGTATGAAAATAAAATAAATCTACATATATGTACACAACACCAAAGAATAAGTAATATATATTATAAAAGAACACTAATTTATATTTTTGTGTGTTGTTTTTCGTTTATCGTAAGTCGTTTGATATCGATACCTGCACGTACCTACGCGGCCTCTTAGAGCGCCGCCCTGTAATTTGCCGGCGAGAGTTGGCTATTACCGCTGATACCGAGATCATAATAAATACCCCATTAACGCCCCCATAGCACCCGAAACGACATAACATAATATCCTCACACTCGACTTAGAATTATAGTAAGTATAGTGTTGCCACTATACTAATCACTGAATTATAAATTGACATTATCTAAATGTGGTAAAGAATATTAAAAATTATTTAAAGTTATGTTTTTAAAAGGGAATTGGAAATAAAGGTATTAAACAAATGTAAATACCTGATGGTAAAATTTTATTTGTTGTAGTAGCGTGTAATGTATGATTAAAGTAGAGTTTATTTTCAGTAGATGTCGATTTTTTATATAACAAAATTATTGTGATAATATTGAAATCTTTTTAAGAAGGTACCTAATACTTATTCCTACCTATGCTTTTGAGAACAAATTGAACCTATTAATATTATTATATCTTAAAATAAAGGGTAGGCTTTAAATAGAATATTACGCAAAATAAATCATAAAAATCATAATAGGATAACAGAAGATTAACACTCCATAATAACGCTTAATATCGAGGTCTATTAGGGCATATTACTCTAATGTGTGAGAAAATGCGTGAGATGATACGAGCTATAACATTAACACCCGCCATTATCCTTTCCATAGGAATTAAGGTTTCTAATAAAAAATGCATATTTCGGTTAGCATGTGCGGGCACTACCTGTTTTAATGCCGCGGAGCCGGCGCCTGCGGGCTCGCCGGTGATAGATTAAATTCGACACGGCATCTCGTGATGTCATGCCATTTTGAGCCTCATCTCGATTCAGCTCCATCGTCACGCTCATTTACCACTCGGTCCATATCTCAAAACGCAGAGGCCGTTAATAACACCATCGGAGATAGCATCCGAGGCGCGTTCGCATGGAATAACCCGTTCCATTCTTATTGAGCGGGCGTGAGTGATCTGTTACGAGCGCTCGTTAGAATAGTTCGCTGTGCAGAAATAGCGTGCTAGCGGGAAGCGCCGCGGTGGCGACAGCCTCCTGGAATCGATAAAGAGCATCACGGTGCTCCGCTGTAAAGGCTCGGGACGTGCTCGCCTCGTTAACTCGCTATTCGGAAATATATTTCAACGAAGTAATAACGGCTAAAAGTTGAATGAGTTTTCTCACGATTGCATAATGCAACCATAAATTAACCCATTATCGATATGTTAGATATGTAGTTCTCGCGTTAGCAGGTTAGAACGTAACCGGTTTACCACAATGAAGCGAAATGGAAGCTGCGAAAGAATGTGACGTGACCTGACGCTTGTCAGAACCGCTGTGTTATATTTATAAGCTAAGTTCGCGAGTATAATAACGTTTTATGAGATTCGAAAACACGTGGCCCGTCGGTGGCCGCTGCATTCTGGGAACTACATTTTATAGACCACGGCCCGCTGAAAGCTAACGAACAGACGAATGCGCTAAACGCAATTTTCGCAGAACTCGCAGCACTTTAGGGAAATTTACTAACATATGAAACTTATTCAATAGCTCTTAGGAGCTCAGTGGCGTCTTCCCGTTCCGTTCATTATTCTCTATTTAAATTTTTAATAGCTTATGACGAATCAAATAAAGCAGCGATGTTTCACTATAAATTAAAATAAACAATGAAGCGTATAAAACATAACTTGTTTGACGTTTTGAAATAAATAATTTATTAAATAATGTATATTTACAACTGTAAATATTAAAAATGTTTTTATATTTCATTTTCAGAGATCCAATGGAGTTGATGCTAATGGAGCAGCAGCTACTACGGTCTCCACTGCGGCTGTATTCCGGGGCAACGGATGCTAACGAGGAGGCAGAGAAACGAGCGGCCTGGGCGAGAACTCCACCCGCCTTGCAGCTGCTGGCGCTGGGGGGTCGTGCCTGGCCCTCCGCCTGGCCCCAGCCTCTCGCGCTCCCGCCTGACCTCTGGCTGCAGAAGCCGCCAACCCCCCTGAGGTATTGCCCGTACCCGCCCCCCGCGCACCCCGCCGCCGCCCCTTCGCGGCCGGAACACGCGCCCTCGCCGAGGCACCCCATGTAAAATACACTGTGACATAAACTCGATCCAAAGTGCTGTGAAAACGTTCGGAAACCATTTATAGACTCGTGGACGTTAGTGTAAGTCTAAAAGGTACCTACTTAATATAAAGTAATTGGATATTATATAGATATACGTTAGTAATTTGAAGGTTCCTACCCGAGTAATAATTTTAACTGTATAGATAGAGAAATTTAGTAACCAGTTACCTGGATGTGTTTCTTGAAACATTTCAGTGTCAGTCTCGATGTTTTTATTAATTGTTTAATTTAAAAATTGTACAGATAACAAATTTTAAAATATAACATGCTGTAAAAATAGTAACCAAAGAATTCGTAATTGAATTGTAACAACAAATAACTAATATTTATTTAAGTTCGGTAAAAAGTAACTAAAGATTAATCTATTCTAGATAAAATAGATATATTACATTACAGTAACATAAAGCTTAGACATTCCATTTTATACACTGACAATTTTATTTTTAATGTAAACGTGATCACTAATTGACTAAATGTAAATTAAGTTCACCCTTAAAAATCTATAGAAAATATAATTTAATAACGAAATCATATTTGGCTTAGTTTTGATATTATTTTTTGGGAATACAGTGATATAACATTTAATAGATGTGTGTATATTTTAGGTTATTTATTTATATTCCAGTGTATAATATAAGCAGAAAGATAAATATTATATATGTAAAATATTTCATAAGTTGATTGTTTTAAATACATGCAGTACTTTATTTTGCTTCAATTATTTCGTACGTCTGAAATACATCTTATAATTAGAGAAAATTATATCATATAAAAATGTACATTTGGTACAAAGGCAAATAATACTTAGGCAAGAATTAGAAACCCAGAATATGTTAACAACAAAGATTTTAATTTTTTTTTTAATTTCCGTAAAATGTCATCAGCTTATGAAATATTTGATGTATTTGTAAATCGCTACAATTAACAATGTTTAATGAAAATTGTATGTACTGTATAGTGGTTGATTAAATTATTTTTGTAGTCTAAGCACTGTATATAAAGAGTCACGTAGTTGTTTGTAATGGATGACTAATTTTGGAAAATGTAATTTGTAGAGGAAAATATGTGCGTTCACTGCTCACACCATCGCATTATATTTTTATTGTTTTTATTTAATTAATGCGAAATCTTTGTAATATTAAATTATAACTATAGAATTGATTATATTAAATACAATTTGAACGATTTGATTCGAAATCGTAAATGCTAAAATGTCATTACGATCATAATAATCGAGTAAGATAGTTTGCACAAAAGTACCTATTGGTTTGTTAAAAGCAAAACGTTTTTTTGGTTAATGATATTGTTAGTTAATGATATATCTGCATTAGAAATACAGTAGAATTCACAATCTTATTATTATTAAAATCATATTTTTATTTTTTTCTTAATTCTTAATTCTTTTATAATATAATTTTATTTATTCTGTGTAATGACATTTTATAACTACCTAACATGAAATGTAATTGAATATTAAATCTCGACCTTTAAAAAACTTAACAGAGGACGGCATGTTATAACAATTCCATCCTGAATAAAAATATATAAAAATAAAAGACATTACTTTAATGATGTGAGCAGTTCGCTGACGTAGTGACACATATCAGGGTGCAGCCCTACGTGTTAATAAACTAAACAAATGAAATTATTGTTTTATTTTCATTATCTACCCGATTGGCGTAAAGAAGCGAAGATATTAAGACTAGGCAAGGCACCTAATTCCGATGGTTTCAAAAAATGGAATCTTATTCCGAGATATTCGAGAAGACGACTTAATGAATATACAAGTTTATTTTATTCTAAAAAAGTTAATACACACCATTCTAGAATACCTCGGAATTAGGTGCCCTTACCCTACTTTAAACAATTTTTATAATTATCTACGACGCCAGTTAGAGGAGATCGGACGTTATTTATTCCCTGGGGTGCCGTTTATATTCGCACTCTCCCTACAGTAGCTTTGCAATGCTTTTCGCATTATTGCAGAAAATAGTCTCTTTTATTAAGGAAAAGTGATAGGTAATCTACTACAGTTTTCTCTGTTGACATTATCTTGCAATGTTTATTTTTAAAATATTTTTAGATAAATACTAATTTGAGACATGATAAATCAGAGGTGCTTTAAAGTTGAACC
>DVXP01002829.1:0-12120 GCA_018235645.1 Junonia grisea | reverse complement strand
GTAATGTGGTTTGTATTTTTATTTATTTATAAAAATTATGTTTTTTTTTTTACAAATATTAAAAAAATATATAAATTTTTATTACTTTTTTTTATTATAAAAGTAACCACTGATACGTGGAGATCTAAATTCCAAAATTTCCAATTGTCATATTCCAAACATTTTAATAACTATTAAAAAAATTAAAATAATATGTATTCAGCTAACTGGTAAGATAATGAAATTATTTATTAATTTCTACCTATAACAATAGTAACTCAAATGTAAAAGCAGGTAGGTAATATTTTCGTTTATTCAGTAGGTACAATAAAAACACCAATTTCATTACAGTACTTTTTATTTAAAATGAAAAATTAAAGCACATAACGAACATAAAACACATCACCGGTCCAGATCTTTACATACAGTTTAAAACGAATCATAAATAAAACAACTTAAGAGTTATACTAGCTCCATCTCAAACACTTCACTCTTTGGTGACAATTAAGAAGTAATATTATATAATAATTATCTGTAATATTTCAGTTCCATAAAGATTTATTTTCATTAAAAAATTATAATTTATTTCTTTATTTAATAAGAACATTAATATTTTAAAAATAATCTGAAGTCTTATTAACTATTATTACATTGTTTAGGATCCACTTGAACATAAGTGAATGAAAGTGATCGATAATTATTTGAATATACCAATAATATGTAAATAGGTAACCAAAAAGTTCAAAAATAGTAAAATGCTTGGATGCGAGCTAAGTTTTGTAAAATTATTTGTGCTTAGGTATATATATATATATATGTTAGTAATTTGCCAATTTCATTCAGACCGATACCGTATAAAGTATCTCGCGACTACAGAGAAAATACTACTACATTTTATTAGTAGGGCGATGGTCAGCCAAGCACTAGGTCGAGTTATTTCGATAGTATAATGGTTCTCTACGTTATCTAGGCAACAGCTACAACGCACTGGACCCTAGGTACTTAGTTTACGTTACAAAATATAATTTTTGTTGCGATGGGTTGTTGTTATAAGACAGAGAAATTTCATTACTTTTTTTAAGTTTTTATATATTTTCGCATTTGTTTTTAAAGTGGTACGTTAATATCAAATTGTGGTCAGATAAGTTTTTTGTTTAAGTACTTATAATAAAGTCTATGTAAGGAGTCATCGTCACAAGCAGTATTTCAATTATTTTTTTTTAGTTAAGCATGAATTGTTGAAATTGTTTATTCGTTAATTGATATTCTTACTTAGGCACAAAAAGATTATAAATGGCACTAAATAATAATTCATTTATGTATTGTGTGTCTTAATGATTGAATACAAAAATGAGTTTTGTTATTAATTATACTAGCAACAATTAATTTAGTTCATCACAAAATGGGGAGACGTGATGAGATATGGGGATAAAATTAATACCTACTGCAATTTTTAATCCTTTAAGAAGATTCTTTCTTCTAATTTAATACGTTAATTATTTAAAATAGTGAAATTTAAATTGTATTGCTTACTTTTTATAAATCTTTTGGAAGTATTACTTATAGAGAATATGGCTTGAGTGATAAGTAGATGCATTATAATAAATGACGCACTTGTGGAAACATAAACCATTGCATTATTACAATTTACGTCATCTATTTCGACTTTGTCGTTGTATGACGTAGGTAGCGAAAATTATAAATACTTAGAATGAAAAAGCTATTAAAAATGATGCGTATGGAAATAAAACAGTAACACTATTGATTTATGTACCACATAATCCACAATATAATTTTATTTAATGAATTTAAAAAAATGAAAAAAAAACTTTGAGAGTTGCTCTTTAATGTTGAAAATGTATGTTTTTGTTTGTATGAAAAATAGAAATATCCGAAAATCCGTCTCCAAATTTTAGATTAATTTCGAAAAAAAAAGTAGTAACATTTTTGGAACCAGCTTAACAGAATTGTATCATTAACATAATATGTATGTATATTTAATATTTAAGTGGACTATAGGACTTTGTTGTTATTTTATTAGCTACTTTTGGTTATTTAAGATGTCATGCGATAGTCTTAGTAATATTTAGTAGATTTAAAGTTGTATTATCATACCCTTTGAAAAAGGTTTAATGTATAATGACCTACTGTTTTTAGATTATCCCTAACCATTAAGTGTGCATGTTACATATAATACTTTCTACTAAGTTACACATTATGCAATAAATAAATCGTGTAAACTCAATATCAAATTAATTAAGCTAACTTTGCAATGGGAAAAAATAATTTAATATTAACATTATTCGTTACTACAATTTCTTGGATACCATTTTTGAGACAATAAATTAACATGATTCATTAAATGTAATTTTAAATCGTGACTACTTGAGGCGAGATGTTGAAAATTCGTATCCTCATATTCATTCTACGTCTAATGAAATGATTAGGAAGTAGTATTCTTCAAAATTATTCTATTTAAAATCCGAATCTAAAATAGTCGAAAAGCTAGTTTTCAGATATTGCTTCATAAAAATTAAGGCAAATTCATATTATACTTATGTTCTTCTTAATCTAATCCTCTAGTATATTTTCTAGTCACGTCCACGTTCTACGAGTTGCATCACTTTTTAATCACCTCTCTGTCTACCTCTAGTTGCTGAGGCAACGCTAAGATTGTATAATTATGTCAACTAACTCTACCTTATATGTATTTAAAGATTTTGGTGTATTTGGCTAAAATTCTCAAATAATTTACTCTTCCATTTCTTTTCAAAAGCAATCTATTATAATATTAAAGTGAAACGTTCGACTTTCTTCAATCTGTATGCTAATTGACATATTCGTCCATGTTTTTTATTCTGACTGAAATATATAAAAAAAATATTTTTTCCTTAGAGTTTGTCACATTAATTTTCCATGTTATCTAAAGCTCTTTTACATTCCGTATTTAAAATAATAGCCGACTGATTCATTTTAAAGCATATTAGTAAAACAAAGCGGCAAGTACACATTGTTGTTAAAAAAAAACTTGCCGGCTTTTATAATTGTTTCGAAAGTAGTACAAAGATTGAGTACATTTTTAAATTCTAAAGACAATAAGGGTAAAAATACAACTGGATATTTCATAACGTCGTGTATACGTTTGTCTAATAATACCTACTTTTATTTATCTAATGTTAAACGTCTTCAATTTTTTTAAAACGTAACATGGCCGCTTAATATCTATTCTTAAATGACAAAAACCACAAAAAAAAAATTCGTTGTCAACTTCGATATTATTGCTATCGTTGTTTTATTGCTTTTAATCGATTCATATAAATATAATTTTTAAAACACTACCATCATCCCTAACTCATGTGACATGACATCCCTCTATCTTAAGCAAAACGCCTTACAAACCTATAGGGGTAACTACATCATAAATACACCTACAAAATTTAAGAAAAAAGTAATACAAAAATATTACATATACATATACAATTTAATACATTTTTTTATGATAGAAATTCTGGTGCTGTTTTACAATCCCTAATCTTAAAAAAAAATTATACTATGACTCTATGACTCTGCATTTCATCATCAATACTGTAAATAAAAGCAATTACTTGCTCATGTTTCAGCTGCTTACAGTTAGTTTATAGAAATTATACTGATCAGGGTCAGCATTTAATAGCGATTAAGCAATGAAATTATTTAAGGTACATAAAATAGAGTCACTACTAACAGAGTTTCTAAGCTGTATAAGCTACATAAAAAATAACATTAAATCTACAGCAAAATCACACAACATAACAAAAGGATAAATTAAAAAGTAACAATTTTATCGATCTGAAAATTAATAACATTTATTATGATCTAAATTACATACATACATTACATCAAAATAAAAATGTAATGTCCATACCATATCCAAACATATCAAAAGAATAAGTTTTTTTTTTGTTTATATGATTATATTATAATAGTTAACATTGCTTTACGTTAAATAATATTTTATTTCGTCTCTCTAGTAAATATAATCACAGTCAAAACTCGATTATCCGGCTCGATGTCGAATATCGTCGCAGACATGTCTTATGACACTTCGGTAAAAATGTACGTGTAAAAATGTACTTTTTTAAGCTTTCCGTTAAAATTTTCTTCATTAATTTAATAATTATATATTTAATTTCCTTTAGTCGATCAACTTGTTTAAAATAAACATATACCTAATACACAAAGTAAATTTAAATACATCAATAGTAGAATCAGTTAAATTTTTTGTTATACATATTTTCCATTATCCGCATAACTTACGGCAAAAACTGTTCCGGATAATCAAGTGTCAACTGTATTATTTATGTGTTGTTGGTTTACGTGATAATTTATTAATGGAGTAACATATCTTTGCTTGTCGGTCGGACTGTACAATAAATGTAATGAACGCTAGTTGTACGCGCTTAGGTTTTCTAAAATATTAGTTAATAGCCATCTACGTCCATATTCTGAAACTCTTTACGTTCACTTCAACGCCCTTTACACTAAATTAAAACTAAGTCTTAACGGATATTAAAGTAAATAATATTGCTTCATGATGTCAGTTAATTAGAATACGACTATACCTAAATTATTGCTAAATTGCTATAATGTATTATTGCTTAGAAATTGCTAATTTGGACAAACTTACTTGTTATTATATATCACTGTCATTGTGTTTTATAATATTATTCTATAAAGTTTCTTTTTTCTATTTGGTATCATTTATATACAAATGGTAAAAGGAACCTATGCATTATGGCGTTAGAGCCTTTTTACTAGTAGATATTTATTGTGAGAAAAATATTTATTTCTTTGGTGTCTACAATGATATTTTATAACAATAAATATGTTACAGTGAATCTATTTTATGCCAGGAATATATGCTCAGGTCTAACTTTGACAAGCCAGTCAAATCATCTACAAGATGACCTGACACGTTTGGCAAAATATTCATATTATATCATGAGTAGGTAATATTTTTTTTTACTTACATGTGTTATGAGATTCTTTGTTATATCTACTCGTTCACTAGCTTATTGACTTAGATACTGAAGGCAAAAGAGTACGACAATATTTGAATATAAAAAATTCTCATAAAATATCTATAGTTATATAATATCATTGCTTTCTATCCTTAATATCCTTTGATTATTTCAATAATAAATGCGATAACCAGTAATATAATCGTTAATCAAAATTTTAAGTTCTCATGCATTAATTTGTAACATAAAATAAAAAAAAACCATTATTTAAAAAACAAAATCAAATAAACAAATGGGCCAGGCTAAATAAAATCGTACAGATATAAAACATTTTAAGTAGTTTGTAGTTATTATGCAATAAAAGCTTTAGGTCACTCTATTATTTTTACAATTTCGTTAAATATTTTTTTCTAATCGAAATACGTTTGTTTCATTCAGGTATATAGTTCTTGCATATTATAAAGACGACCCTTTAATCCACAATTGTTCGATCGTTAAGATCATTTAGTTTAAAGTATTAAAAATATGAAACAAAATTAAAACATTTGATTAAGAAGTGCAGATGATTATAAAATGTATTTTACTCTATGTTCACAGAGCCTAAAGTAAAAAGTTTGTAAAAATGATAAATATAATAGGAAAAATATTGATACTTCTTTAAGAGGGAAGTAGGAGAATTAGGGAGGATCATACAATTTCCGGGCTTTTCGGTATAAAATGAAAAGAATAAGAAAATGTACGAGTATTAAAACCGAAAAAAAGTTATAGCGGAAGACAACATGGCAAAATTTAATAAAATTGAATAACGAATATTTCCATAATTATTTTACCATTTATAAAATATTGAATAATAAAAATAAATTTGATCTTCTAAAGTATTGCTAAAATTATTGTTTTTCTCATTGAAATTTTAAATTGGCAGCATACACGATATAATTACGTAAGAAGTTTTAAAAGAGAGTAACAAAAAATACATACATATACATTGAAAAAATGATAAATAAAAATAAAATAACTTTTATACTATTTCAAGTACAACTCTAACGATCCAACGATTCTTTATAAATTGTTGACGAGACCGCGAGGACTTGGTATTGTTACGAAAAACCATATTGTACACGATTGATTCATTTGAAACGAGAGGCGATCAATGTTATTCGTAAAGTATTAATTAATTTTTATTCTGAAGACTCTCCGATCCGTTTAACTTTATTAGCTATAATACATTAGTAATTATAGCGATTATAAGTCTACAACTATAATTGTAAAGAAGAAGATTTGGTACACAATTAAATATTTACATTAAAATATCGTTATATATTTTTGTATATAAATTGGTTTCGTCATTATCATTATTGCTTATCATCACTAACTTAACGTATGACCTCTACAACTACAATAACGTTAGTATAAATATTTGAATAAAATATCTCGATTAAGTTTTTTAAAAGCCAATACTTTAGCATCTACGAAGACAAAAGGGACTAGATAGATAATGTCACTAGGGATAATTGAAGGATTATGTTTAAGAGTATAAACACTAGACTCTACACAATTGGCTTAGAATTTCGATAGACAAGAGGATTACTTAGAAAAAATGGAGGGTAAGTGATAGAAAATGTAATGAAGTATAATAATTCAACATTGAAAACAATATCACAATATAATAATAAATGTTCGATGTCAATTTCGTTTCATTAATTTTATAATTTATTAAGTACTTCGAAGCACCAAAAACATCTACCAAATATCAATAAACGACCAGTATAAACTACGTAAATTCTACCGTAATATTGCTTAATACATTACATTATATTGCTTTTTACGCGCAACCTTTGTCTGGTAAAGCATCCGAGTTAACGTAATT
This sequence comes from Junonia grisea, assembly GCA_018235645.1. Classification (NCBI taxonomy): domain Eukaryota; kingdom Metazoa; phylum Arthropoda; class Insecta; order Lepidoptera; family Nymphalidae; genus Junonia; species Junonia grisea. The sequence goes on along the minus strand of DVXP01002829.1, from coordinate 5,274 downwards.
ATTTATCTATATTACAAATAATTCAAAATAATATACATTTTATACGTATATTGAACGTAATTCGAACAATTAAAAAAAACTATAATACTATAAACTAAACGAGTTTTTTAATAAAACTTTATCGTTGTCAGTCTATTGTGAATAATTAAAGAAATCTTAAAACTACGTTTAATTGGTGAATTATTTAACCGTACAGGAACTTTTAATAGAGGATTTTTTAATTGACAGGGTTAACTGAAATTCACTGACAAAGAATTGACTCGCGAGGCTTCAACTAATACGCTAAGGGTGACGTCGACGACGCAGAGGGTGAAAAGATGCCTCATTTTTACACCTTTACGCGTGCGTGTATCCGCGTACAGATCGTCGCTATACGGCGCAAACATCTTCCAGCCCGCTGCGTAGACGTGACACTCTTCTACGAGAGCTACGGAACGCTACGGAGATAGGATAAAGTCTGCTGCGTCTATTGACAGCGGTGCGCGACTTGTTAGTGCCTACATTATTATTGCTTTTCGAATACCCATTTCTTCCGAGCACCTCGTGCTCACCTGAGTAACCTATCGTTAATGCTACCTTATACTAAACTAGTTTATTGCCAGTTACGTTCGACTTGACACTAATAACACACTCAATCTAAAGGCATGCTCGCTGAGTGACGCGGCGAAGCCCGTCCCATATTACCATCGCGTGGCTCGCCGCCGCCCGTCCATAACCGTTCGTTTCGATAATTTTAACGATAAAATATATCATGTAAAATTTTCTTTCGACTATAACATATTCGAGTTAAAATGAGAATGTAAATGTTATCAGTATTTATTGTTTGTTCAGCGATCCACGGCGTATGTGTGGTCGCGAGTCACGGTGCGGGTCCGTGCGTGTCGGTCCGGGTCGGTGCGGGTCGGTGCGGGGCGGTGCGGGGCGCGTGGTCGCCGCTAAGGCACTGTCGCGGGCGGCGGCGCGCTCCCGGCGACGCGACGGGCCGTGCGGAGCTTCGGACGGAAAGTTTTGGCAAGTTCCCCACCGAGACGGACGACGCGGCGCGCCCGGGCGCCCGGCCCTCGTCCACTGACGAACTCGGCGCTGGCTCTTGCTACTCCACTCTTACTTACACCCTAGTATTCTAACCTACTTCGCGGTTTGTAAAAATCACCTACAAAAGATATTAGTTTCATTCGTATTTTATTACTTCTATGTATATAAGGGTATATTTTATCGACATGTATATACATAATTCAATGTTTAACGTTATTAGGACGTTTATCGCTACGGCCTATAGCCGCTCTCGCGGCGCTACGGGGTCGTACGTGATTCGTTGTTTGCGAAACGTTGCTCGATTGCGACACGGCACGTCAGCAGATCTGTCTCCGCTGAGGCCGTGCGCGTCTACCTATTTTAGAATTTGTATATTTATATTAATTATGCTAGTGAACTAAATTCATAATAATACTTTACGTTTATATGTAAATCTTACAACAGTGATTACGGTCCCTGGTTGCGTTCGGTTCTTTGCGCATTTATCCGGATGCGGAGGCAGGGGTTTCCGGCGGCGGTGAATCGTCGTCGCGCACGCAGGCCGATTCTTGGTGTTTATTGAGGTAGCTCTTTAGGGCGAAGGTTTTGTGACAACGTAAGCATTCAAAATTTTTATCAGCGGAGTGCGTTTGCATGTGTGCACGTAAATTGGAACGATCCGCGAATGCCTTTCCGCAGTGTGCGCATCCGTACGGCTTCTCGCCGGTATGAGAGCGGAGATGACCTTGCAGCAACCAAGGCCGAGAAAACAACTTGCCGCAAACGCCGCACACGTGCGAGAGCTGGTGCGTGAGGACGTGCATGGCGAGCGCCGGCATCGACACGTAGGCCTTGCCGCATTCGCCGCAGCGCTTGGCGGCCACCGAGTCGAGACTGCGGTGCGTCTGTTTGTGCCGCGAGAGATTCGAAGAGGTGGCATAGCGTTTTCCGCACTCGCTACATGTGTATTTCGACTTCGGTTCGGGCTGCTGAGCGCTTTCGACGGGGGCGTTTGCATAATTTTTACGCTTGGAACGACCATCGCTAACAAAAAAGGCGTCATATGTGTAGGCGACGGTTTCCCTGGGACGCTCCGTCGTCTGCTCCTGGGAAGGCTCGGGCGGGGGCGGCGGTGGCTCCGGCGGCGCGGGGTCGGTGCGAGGCGGCGTCGTCAGGAATACTGCATGTTGACTCAAGTCGAGAATTGCGTGCGCAGCATTGAGATCCTCTTCGGCTCGGTGGAGGTACGCGCGGTCGCCGAGACAATACGGGCGATATATGTCCTTCTTCTTAGGCGGTAGAGAGAGAAGAGTGCCTGTGCTGGAATAGCACATGGAATTGGATTTGCCGCTCGCCGGTGGCGGAGGAGAGGAGACAGGCGAAGATTGGAGCTGTACTTGGAGAAAAGGCTGTTCTGTTGAGTCGGAGGCGGAGAGATGCAGAAGTGCGAGGGACAGAGGCTGAGGCGCCGGCTGAGAGGGGCCGGGAGGAGCCGGGCTCACCTCGTTCGGCAGTTGTGCGGTGAATTGCGTGGAAGGCTGCTCCTCGGTGTAACCTGCGGACAACAAATAATTCGTTAGCCATCAGAATATTATTTAAAAATATACAAAATATATTACGTCATACAAACAGATTTTGAACAATTCAATTCCAATCAAACAACAATTCCTAAGAAAATAATTATATGAGTGACATTAAAATTGTAAATGAGTAAATGGTAAATTAAAATAATTTAATATTAAGATCAACGTATGACTGCTCATTTGTGACGTGATGTCAGTGTATATTAAACAAATGCCTTTGTAAATATATACACGAATACTACTTATATTTAAACTTTATTATCCCCTAAAATTGTTCTGGACGCTTCATATGTATGTACCTATATATATATCATATGTATGTACATTATACAAACACAACATAATTAAAACATTCATAATAATCGAGAAGCAGACAAGTTCAGTCACAGTCTCTTGCTCAAAATTTGCAAGCCAAAGATCAACAAATGTAGTTACGAGATTTTAAAACATATTTCGGACGAAAAAAAGTTTATGAAATAAAATAATAAAAGTGGCAACCTTAAAAATATTGCTTCATTCGTGTGTAGGCGGTAAGTGGTGATTATTATTTAAAGCGTATATTATAGAAGTTTCAGCAACAATAACGAGAGAGAACGGAGATGAAACCCTAGTTCGTAAGAGTTATACCGGGATCGTTAATAACTTACAGAGGCGACCTGTGGATTGCACAGAGCAACCTGTAGCTTCTTAGATTTTCATACTTCCATATTACCTTCAATATGCGTATGAAAATCTAATTATTTTATTAAAATATATTTTACAATTATCCATATACATCCAATTTTTCAAAATCTAAATGATTAATACGTGAAGTGAAAAGTTAAGAAGTTTTCACTTCACGTATTACATTCACGTTTTACATTTTCACGAAAATTCGGAGGTCGGAGGAGTATGAAATTTGGCATATTTGGTATTTTAAGAAGATATTATTTGCAATAAATATGTTAAATTATTTAAAATAAATCTCTTTTACACATCGGCACTATTACATGGATACCTTTTTAATAATACTATCGGTCGCGTAATCCTATCTAGCGGGGCCCCCTGACACAGAACGATGAAACCGGCGAAAACGGATAGAATTTTCAATGTACCTCGTGAATTAAATTATTACATTCAATGTACCTTCTCGAAAACGAAAAAAATGATCCTTAAACTTGTTGTCTATCCAGCGGGCCACTTTTTATTTGGAGGCCGACAGATTTGAAAAATATATCAAACGAAAGGCATTTCAATGTACCTCCAGAATCATATAATTAAATCATAAAATATTTCATACCTCTGGAGAAATTCGGTCTGAAAGACTGTGTCTGGCTAGTGGGACCCTTTTTATTCACAAAGAGTACATTCATAAAATTACCTATATACTACATAGTAAATATTTGGTTTCAATTTTTTCATATACGTTGTCGTTATATTATTATGCTATATCGTTATATTCGAAAGGAAACGAGCAAGAATTTCAAGCATATTCTGAAAGCTGATTTTCCTAACATAAGGTAGGTAGGTATCACATTCGTTGAATAATCAAATATTCAACCGGATGCCAGTGTTTAGCGTAGGATGCCTTTGACATGTGGTCATGCTAAGAAACATTTTATTTTCCTACATTTCATCACAGAGTAGATATACATAGTATACAGAGACAAAGCTTCTTATGAACGCTAAAAATTGTTACATATTTTGGTAGGGTTGTCACATTAGGTTAAGACAAATTAAACCAAACATTAATTAAATACTTTATTATTGAGCATGACAGAAAACCATAAAAAATACTATGCTATTTTCAACTTCACGGACAAAATATTGAAATGTAATCGAGTGCCAAGTTCTATGTTCTCTTGGGACGTTATTCAATTTCAAGATTTGAGTTGGCTATAAATAGCTATAAGGTTAAGGAACTTTTATAAAAGATAAAAATTACAATTTTTGGATGTTAATATTTATATAATTATTAGAGCTGTGTTTATGAAATTTGGAACACATACAAAGCACTCCTAAAGATAGTTGAAAATTTCCCTAATATAATAAATATGAGGAAATTATTTAAAAAGCGAACTAAAATCGTGGCTTTAAAAAATATTTATAATAAAAAATATAAATAATTTAGAATATTTCTATCAAATGTATGTAATGTTTTGACCGGTATAGTCAACCATATTTCAAGAATCTTATTTTTAAACAAAGTTTTGTTCCGTGTTATGGGTCCTGTGGTTCAATTCATCCCGCGAATAATTCATACGATAATGTTCAATGATATTAAAAGTCATTTCAATCCATTGTCGTCATCTTCAAAATATTCGTTAGCTATCTTTGCTTTATGCTTAGGATCGTTGTTTTGTTGAAACTTGATAATTCGACCTAGCCCCATTGTTTCAGTAGGTTGTTATAAATTGTCACTGTGTTAAATAAGATCAGAAGGGTAGCGATTATAATAATAACACCAACAGCACTTTAACACTTTTTAATCACCTTTCATAAATTATCACTCACTGAATAGAGCACACTTCCACAATACACAATATTACACAATACACAATTTTACACAATTCACAATTTGAGCATAGTTTCCACACTTACACTTCATAATCACAATTTTATAATAATTTTATATTCGCATTTTTAGGGTCCCGTAGTCAAAACGGAACCCTTATAGTTTCGCCATGTCCGTCTGTCT